>JBAMJV010009684.1:0-34514 GCA_037951105.1 Echinarachnius parma
TTTCTGAAAAGTGCGAAAACTGTGGATCTCGACCTCTTAAAATGGTCGATAATTTCCACTATCGTACCTAACCCCCCCCCCCCCCCCCCCCCCCCCCCAATGCGTATAGCATTTACAAACCAATGGGTCTTGGTCTCTGTCTTGGAAATTGTAGTCCAGACCGGGCCACTGTCTCGAAAATGTTGAAATTCGCGATTTTGGCTGCCAAAATTTTCTATGACAACACCCACCCCCCCCCCCCCTCTCCTTACAGGATTCTAAACAATTGGGTCTTCAACTCGGTATCGAAAATTGTGAACCGGACCTGGCTACGTTCTCAGAAATATCGAAAAATTGCGGTCTTGGCAACAAAAATTGTCTATGAACAAATGTTCAAAAGTGTAACGCTTTTTTTTGATACGCTCTGTATAGCGAGAAATCCTGAATCAGTGTAACAAAGGTCAGATGGCCAGGGCAGGTTAAAGAGATCCGTCGTCTTTCAACTATCATATAATAAGAAATATGGGGGAATAATGCACGGACACCCTCATCTCAAATATTGGGGGATATATCCCCCTCCACCACCACCCCCCCCCCCCCCCCCGAAATCGACACCCATGCCTTGAGATGGTCAGAGGATAAAGTAAGAGCCCCCCCCCCCCCCTCTCCCTTCTACGATTCATACCAGGGGTGTAGACAGCGGGGGGGGGGGGGGGGGGGGGTGTGAGGGGTATGCATGTATAATCTCTCCCCCCCCCCCCCAAGGTTTCAGGATTTGTTTTTGTATGTGTATGTGTGACTGTGTAGGTGGGCGCGGACCCCCCCCCCCCCCCCCCCCTCCCCCTCACACACACATACACTGACAGGACTCTGCCGGGACAATTTTACGACGGACTTCCCCCCCCCCTCCCCGCACACACCATACACTGACAGGAAACGGCCCCCGCACACACACATACACTGACAGGAAACGGCCGGGACAATTTTTTGCGACGGACTCCCCCCCCCCCCCCCCCCCCCCCCCCCCCCACTGAGAGGACTTTCAGCCAATTTTTCTTGGTCTCAAAATATTTCGCCAGATGGTCTCGGCCGCAAAAAAAATCCCCCCTCCCCCTATCCTCGGTGTCAGAACCTGTCTACGCCACTGCTCCATACCATACACTATATACAGGTAAAGATGTGGTAGAGTAAGGGAGTAAATGGCAACGGGAAAGTAGCCCCCACCTTATGTGTAATGGTGATAAGGGAGTATAGGTGTTAGGAGGATGAGAGGGGTACCGCTCCTAAAGATATGGATTGTCCCTCCTAAAAATAAAAGTGTTACAGATAGGAATTATCCTTCGTTATCTTGACACCTCCCCGATTTTCATCCAAGAAAATTGGAAGAGAAAGTGATAAGGGGGTAGCTCGCAACCTTATGAGAAAGGTTGTAGTAGCCTTTCTTTCACGAATTAATGCCCCCCCCCCCTAAACAAAAATATAAATAAATAAATGAAATAAAAGGTACTCGCACGCAATCCTGACCCCCTACCTGAAGAAGGTAAACTGGAAGAGTAATGAAGATGGGACAGACAATTGCGCTACATGGAAGGAAAACCATCGCAATCTTGACGTTGCTCGACCCCCATGTACAAGGGCGTCGATTTTTTCTTGCCATTGGGGGGGGGGGGGGGGGGTGATTCGTCATTTTGACCATCTCTGGCGAGGGAGCGAAGCGACAACCCAGCAGCGTGCCTGGGTTTTAATGGCTGAGTGTGAGGGGTGGGGGGGGGGGGGGGGGGTTAGGGGAAGATTATTAGTGCACATTGCAAGCATCATGTTATTAGCTGGGCGTGGTCCAATATATGAACTTTAGCCTGATAGATACATATTTGCAAGCATTCTGATGGAACCCTGCATAACATCAATCATTGGATACCCACATTGGGAAGCTTAATTGGGGGGTCCAGGGGGCGGAGCCCCCGGAAGCCGGAAGCTTTGGGATTTGTAATATCCAGATATTATTATGATTTTGCTGTAATTTAGATTGGAAGATTATAAGTGCACATTGCAAGATCCTGCTATAATAAGGGGATGAATTTTACTCTGATAGATTATACTGTCGATTGCAATCATCCTGATGGAACCCTGAATAGAATAAGTCAAGGAATACCCACATTGGAAAGCTTATTGGGGGTCCAGGAGGCGAAGCCCCCGTAAGCTTTGGGATTTGTAATATCCAGAAATACAATAATGAATAGTTAGCTCAATTTTAGTGAGCGAAGCCGCACAAGCAGAGTTGGCCAGAATCGCCTGACAGTTCGCCAAGAGAGAAGTGCTCAATAAAACTATTTAATGAGTACAGGGCTGGGAACGGGTCAAATAACCTTAATGGGGATTCCAGGGGCGCAGCCCCGGAAGATTTTGGATTTGGGGAGTTTATCATTGTCAAAAAGGGGTTTAAATAAAAATGTAGTAACAACTTCCATTCATGAGAATTCAACATTACACACGACTAACAAAAAAGCCCTTTAACATTCTAATAGAGCCGTTCAAACTCGAAATGGCGCTCTCTAAAAACTCATTGGTTTAAACCATTTTAAATAAAATATTGCGCATGTGAAGGTTTGTAAAAATAGTGATTAGAGTGATTAGAGAGATAATCAACAACTATTAAAGAACTTCTTTTTAAATTTTCTTCTTTTTTACAAATTTGTAACGGTTTGTTCAAAATTATCTAATATGTGTGAGGCCCCACATTTATTACAAATGGTTATGTTTATGGATATTTCGGTCGTTTCTGAACCGATTTTGATCAAATAAAGTTTATTCTGTCAACTCAACTCAACTCAACTCAACTATCCCTTTAAGTAACCAAATAAATCTCTCATCTGCATGTATGTATCCGAGCTCGTGGAACGTGGTTTACGAACTGAGTGATTGCGATTGTGATTGAAAACCAGATATACACTTGGCCACCCAGACAAGACAATACAGCACATCGTGCGTCATCATCATCATTATCTTCATCCTATAACATTTGTCCATCAAACGACATTTCGTTACAATATCAATAAATATATCAGATCGGAATAATCTTGTCCGATGCCTAATTTGTTTTCCCTGCTGCCTATTCCTTTTCGAGACAGAGGGAATTGGTTGAAAGTCCTCTCAGTGAGTGGGGGGGGGGGGGGGGGGGGGGGAGGGGGGGGGGGGGGACGGGCTTGTCAAATGTGTTTTTTTCTCGCTTTTTCGCTTGTCGAAACCAGGCGCGCTGTAAGCAGTTTTGGATTTGTGTGGGGGGGGGGGGGGGGGGGGGGGATATCACTAGTTAGATAGCAACAAAAAAAAGCTTGCGATTGTGGTCTTTACACATATCTGGAAAATCTAGCGAAAGGGGAAGAGGGGGGGGGGGGGGGGGAGGGGGGGGGGGGGACTCGAGGGGCCCTCGATCATCCCGGCTTTTATGTGTATGCCCGGATTTTGTAAGTTGCAAGTTTTGATTGCAGTGCATGTTGTTGATTCATGGGCTTTGGATAGTAATATAAAGAAAATAACATGCGATGGAGATAGGTGGCTGCCCGGTCCATGTGGACAAGGGCACTTTGGGGCACTTATATATATTTTAGTGATAATGTGTTTTTTTTCTTCAATTTTTCTTATAAACATGTACTTTAATAATGGTCAATTTGACCACCTTAAACCACATGGACCGGGTCAAGCTAACTTTTTCTGGGTTCCTCTTATGATGTTTGACCACTTGAGATAGGTGGCTGCCCGGTCCATGTGGACTAGGGCACTTTGGGGCACTTGTATATATTTTAGTGATAATTTGTTATTTTCAATTTTTTTCAATATTATACATGTCCTTTAATAATGGTCAATTTGACCACCTTAAACCACATGGACCGGGTCAAGCTAACTTTTTCTGGGTTCCTCGTATGATGTTTGACCACTTGAGATAGGTGGCTGCCCGGTCCATGTGGACTAGGGCACTTTGGGGCACATATATATATTTTAGTGATAACTTGTTTTTTTAATATTTTTTTATAGTATACATTTCCTTTAATAATGGTCAATTTGACCACCTTAAACCACATGGACCGGGTCAAGCTAACTTTTTCTGGGTTCATCTTATGATGTTTGACCACTTGAGATAGGTGGCTGCCCGGTCCATGTGGACTAGGGCACTTTGGGGCACTTATATATATTTTAGTGATAATTTGTTATTTTCATTTTTTTTTATATTATACATTTCCTTTAATAATGGTCAATTTTACCACCTTAAACCACATGGACCGGGTCAAGCTAACCTTTTCCGGGTTCCTCTTATGATGTTTGACCACTTGAGATAGGTGGCTGTCCGGTCCATGTGGACTAGGGCACTTTGGGGCACTTATATATATTTTAGTGATAATTTGTTATTTTCTATTTTTTTAAATATTATACATGTCCTTTAATAATGGTCAATTTGACCACCTTAAACCACATGGACCGGGTCAAGCTAACTTTTTCTGGGTTCATCTTATGATGTTTGACCACTTGAGATAGGTGGCTGCCCGGTCCATGTGGACAAGGGCACTTTGGGGCACATATATATATTTTAGTGATAACATGTTATTTTCAATTTTTTTAAAAATAATAAAAATTTTTTAAAATATTATACATGTCCTTTAATAATGGTCAAATTGACCACCTTAAACCACATGGACCGGGTCAAGCTAACTTTTTCTGGGTTCCTCTTATGATGTTTGACCACTTCAGATAGGTGGCTGCCCGGTCCATGTGGACTAGGGCACTTTGGGGCTCTTATATATATTTTAGTGATAATTTGTTATTTTCAATTTTGTTTATATTATACATTTCCTTTAATAATGGTCAATTTGACCACCTTAAACCACATGGACCGGGTCAAGCTAACTTTTTCTGGGTTCCTCTCATGATGTTTGACCACTTGAGATAGGTGGCTGCCCGGTCCATGTGGACTAGGGCACTTTGGGGCACTTATATATATTTTAGTGATAATTTGTTATTTTCAATTGTTTTCAATATTATACATGTCCTTTAATAATGGTCAATTTGACCACCTTAAACCACATGGACCGGGTCAAGCTAACTTTTTCTGGGTTCCTCTTATGATGTTTGACCACTTGAGATAGGTGGCTGCCCGGTCCATGTGGACTAGGGCACTTTGGGGCACATATATATATTTTAGTGATAACTTGTTATTTTTATATTTTTTTATAGTATACATTTCCTTTAATAATGGTCAATTTGACCACCTTAAACCACATGGACCGGGTCAAGCTAACTTTTTCTGGGTTCCTCTTATGATGTTTGACAACTTGAGATAGGTGGCTGCCCGGTCCATGTGTACTAGGGCACTTTGGGGCAGTTATATATATTTTAGTGATAATTTGTTATTTTCAATTTTTTTCAATATTATACATGTCCTTTAATAATGGTCAATTTGACCACCTTAATCCACATGGACCGGGTCAAGCTAACTTTTTCTGGGTTCCTCTTATGATGTTTGACCACTTGAGATAGGTGGCTGCCCGGTCCATGTGGACTAGGGCACTTTGGGGCACATATATATATTTTAGTGATAACTTGTTATTTTTATATTTTTTTATAGTATACATTTCCTTTAATAATGGTCAATTTGACCACCTTAAACCACATGGACCGGGTCAAGCTAACTTTTTCTGGGTTCCTCTTATGATGTTTGACAACTTGAGATAGGTGGCTGCCCGGTCCATGTGTACTAGGGCACTTTGGGGCAGTTATATATATTTTAGTGATAATTTGTTATTTTCAATTTTTTTCAATATTATACATGTCCTTTAATAATGGTCAATTTGACCACCTTAAACCACATGGACCGGGTCAAGCTAACTTTTTTCTGGGTTCATCTTATGATGTTTGACCACTTGAGATAGGTGGCTGCCCGCTCCATGTGGACAAGGGCACTTTGGGGCACATATATATATTTTAGTGATAATTTGTTATTTTAATTTTGTTTATATTATACATGTCCTTTAATAATGGTCAATTTGACCACCTTAAACCACATGGACCGGGTCAAGCTAACTTTTTCTGGGTTCCTCTTATGATGTTTGACCACTTGAGATAGGTGGCTGCCCGGTCCATGTGGACTAGGGCACTTTGGGGCACTTATATATATTTTAGTGATAATTTGTTATTTTCAATTTTTTTCAATATTATACATGTCCTTTAATAATGGTCAATTTGACCACCTTAAACCACATGGACCGGGTCAAGCTAACTTTTTCTGGGTTCCTCTTATGATGTTTGACCACTTGAGATAGGTGGCTGCCCGGTCCATGTGGACTAGGGCACTTTGGGGCACTTATATATATTTTAGTGATAATTTGTTATTTTCAAATTTATTTATATTATACATTTCCTTTAATAATGGTCAATTTGACCACCTTAAACCACATGGACCGGGTCAAGCTAACCTTTTCTGGGTTCCTCTTATGATGTTTGACCACTTGAGATAGGTGGCTGCCCGGTCCATGTGGACTAGGGCACTTTGGGGCACTTATATATATTTTAGTGATAATTTGTTATTTTCAATTTTTTTCAATATTATACATGTCCTTTAATAATGGTCAATTTGACCACCTTAAACCACATGGACCGGGTCAAGCTAACTTTTTCTGGGTTCCTCTTATGATGTTTGACCACTTCAGATAGGTGGCTGCCCGGTCCATGTGGACTAGGGCACTTTGGGGCTCTTATATATATTTTAGTGATAATTTGTTATTTTCAATTTTGTTTATATTATACATTTCCTTTAATAATGGTCAATTTGACCACCTTAAACCACATGGACCGGGTCAAGCTAACTTTTCCGGGTTCCTCTTATGATGTTTGACCACTTGAGATAGGTGGCTGCCCGGTCCATGTGGACTAGGGCACTTTGGGCCACTTATATATATTTTAGTGATAATTTGTTATTTTCTATTTTTTTAAATATTATACATGTCCTTTAATAATGGTCAATTTGACCACCTTAAACCACATGGACGGGTCAAGCTAACTTTTTCTGGGGTTCATCTTATGATGTTTGACCACTTGAGATAGGTGGCTGCCCGGTCCATGTGGACAAGGGCACTTTGGGGCACATATATATATTTTAGTGATAACATGTTATTTTCAATTTTTTTTTAAATATTATACATGTCCTTTAATAATGGTCAAATTGACCACCTTAAACCACATGGACCGGGTCAAGCTAACTTTTTCTGGGTTCCTCTTATGATGTTTGACCACTTCAGATAGGTGGCTGCCCGGTCCATGTGGACTAGGGCACTTTGGGGCTCTTATATATATTTTAGTGATAATTTGTTATTTTCAATTTTGTTTATATTATACATTTCCTTTAATAATGGTCAATTTGACCACCTTAAACCACATGGACCGGGTCAAGCTAACTTTTTCTGGGTTCCTCTCATGATGTTTGACCACTTGAGATAGGTGGCTGCCCGGTCCATGTGGACTAGGGCACTTTGGGGCACTTATATATATTTTAGTGATAATTTGTTATTTTCAATTGTTTTCAATATTATACATGTCCTTTAATAATGGTCAATTTGACCACCTTAAACCACATGGACCGGGTCAAGCTAACTTTTTCTGGGTTCCTCTTATGATGTTTGACCACTTGAGATAGGTGGCTGCCCGGTCCATGTGGACTAGGGCACTTTGGGGCACATATATATATTTTAGTGATAACTTGTTATTTTTATATTTTTTTATAGTATACATTTCCTTTAATAATGGTCAATTTGACCACCTTAAACCACATGGACCGGGTCAAGCTAACTTTTTCTGGGTTCCTCTTATGATGTTTGACAACTTGAGATAGGTGGCTGCCCGGTCCATGTGTACTAGGGCACTTTGGGGCAGTTATATATATTTTAGTGATAATTTGTTATTTTCAATTTTTTTCAATATTATACATGTCCTTTAATAATGGTCAATTTGACCACCTTAAACCACATGGACCGGGTCAAGCTAACTTTTTCTGGGTTCCTCTTATGATGTTTGACCACTTGAGATAGGTGGCTGCCCGGTCCATGTGGACTAGGGCACTTTGGGGCACTTATATATATTTTAGTGATAATTTGTTATTTTCAATTTTTTTCAATATTATACATGTCCTTTAATAATGGTCAATTTGACCACCTTAAACCACATGGACCGGGTCAAGCTAACTTTTTCTGGGTTCCTCTTATGATGTTTGACCACTTGAGATAGGTGGCTGCCCGGTCCATGTGGACTAGGGCACTTTGGGGCACTTATATATATTTTAGTGATAATTTGTTATTTTCAAATTTATTTATATTATACATTTCCTTTAATAATGGTCAATTTGACCACCTTAAACCACATGGACCGGGTCAAGCTAACCTTTTCTGGGTTCCTCTTATGATGTTTGACCACTTGAGATAGGTGGCTGCCCGGTCCATGTGGACTAGGGCACTTTGGGGCACTTATATATATTTTAGTGATAATTTGTTATTTTCAATTTTTTTCAATATTATACATGTCCTTTAATAATGGTCAATTTGACCACCTTAAACCACATGGACCGGGTCAAGCTAACCTTTTCCGGGTTCCTCTTATGATGTTTGACCACTTGAGATAGGTGGCTGTCCGGTCCATGTGGACTAGGGCACTTTGGGGCACATATATATATTTTAGTGATAACTTGTTATTTTTATATTTTTTTATAGTATACATTTCCTTTAATAATGGTCAATTTGACCACCTTAAACCACATGGACCGGGTCAAGCTAACTTTTTCTGGGTTCCTCTTATGATGTTTGACAACTTGAGATAGGTGGCTGCCCGGTCCATGTGTACTAGGGCACTTTGGGGCAGTTATATATATTTTAGTGATAATTTGTTATTTTCAATTTTTTTCAATATTATACATGTCCTTTAATAATGGTCAATTTGACCACCTTAAACCACATGGACCGGGTCAAGCTAACTTTTTCTGGGTTCCTCTTATGATGTTTGACCACTTGAGATAGGTGGCTGCCCGGTCCATGTGGACTAGGGCACTTTGGGGCACTTATATATATTTTAGTGATAATTTGTTATTTTCAATTTTTTTCAATATTATACATGTCCTTTAATAATGGTCAATTTGACCACCTTAAACCACATGGACCGGGTCAAGCTAACTTTTTCTGGGTTCCTCTTATGATGTTTGACCACTTGAGATAGGTGGCTGCCCGGTCCATGTGGACTAGGGGCACTTTGGGGCACTTATATATATTTTAGTGATAATTTGTTATTTTCAAATTTATTTATATTATACATTTCCTTTAATAATGGTCAATTTGACCACCTTAAACCACATGGACCGGGTCAAGCTAACCTTTTCTGGGTTCCTCTTATGATGTTTGACCACTTGAGATAGGTGGCTGCCCGGTCCATGTGGACTAGGGCACTTTGGGGCACTTATATATATTTTAGTGATAATTTGTTATTTTCAATTTTTTTCAATATTATACATGTCCTTTAATAATGGTCAATTTGACCACCTTAAACCACATGGACCGGGTCAAGCTAACCTTTTCCGGGTTCCTCTTATGATGTTTGACCACTTGAGATAGGTGGCTGTCCGGTCCATGTGGACCAGGGCACTTTGGGGCACTTATATATATTTTAGTGATAATTTGTTATTTTCAATTTTGTTTATATTATACATTTCCTTTAATAATGGTCAATTTGACCACCTTAAACCACATGGACCGGGTGAAGCAAACCTATTCTTGGTTCCTCTTACGATGTTTGACCACTTGACGTTCCATGTGTACAAATTATAGAGTCTTTATCGCAAGCCCCCCCCCCCCCCCCCCCCCCGTGGATACGCCAATCAGAAATTATACAGCCTTTATTTCCCTACTATGAGGTAAAATGCTGGATAAATGATACGAAAATCGACACAAAACAGGTAAAAAAGATAACTACTTTGAAATCATGACAATTATTTGAGCAATTTTCGAAGATTATAGTTTATTTTGGGTACGTTATATTTATGTTTAGTAAGGTACTCTTCATGAGCGCGTCACGGGCAGCTAGCGGCGTAGCGTGCCGACACCGGTAGCGCCGAAAATTGAATAAGTAAATGAATATCCAATAAGGAAAAAGTAACCAACTTCAGCCCGGTCCTGAATATGAATTTTACAAATATTACATCATCATCAAATTCATGATCATGAATCACGAAGTTATTGTCTATAGACTATATTGTTTTTTCTGCAATACTAGTAAACTAAATCGTGAATATGCCATTATAATCAATTTATGGTAGTGTTACCAGATTTTAACAGCAATCGACCACATTCCACAATTGACATTTTAATATTTTTGATTTATAGATTTTAAATTATGATATGATTGGCTCAAAATAATATTATTGCTAGTATAAGAAGTAATTCTAATTGGCTCACCAACTGAATGGTCAATGCACTCTACTTCTAAGTGCTCACACATTTTGAACAGATATCAGACACGGTGAAAAATATTAATGCTGTAACCGATCATCGGATCGGCTACCGTGCGGCACCAGCAGGGCCACTTATACCGTTTGTGTATAGCATACAGAATCACATTGCCGTAGTGCGTTATTTTTTCGCTCGGCGGGGCAATTGATCGTTCGAGGGGTGTTGGCGAATTCACTTTGACCCAGTTGACAATGAGTTGTTAATGGTTACGACCGGACGCTAGCGGTATAGAACAATGGCAACACCTAGTGTGCGGCGCCATGTGTAACATACAAAGTATTTTACACATAAGTACAGGTATGCCGTGCGGTTGCCCTATTCCGCCGGACAGATTTTTTAAAGCCTTATTTCTCGCGATATTGATTTTCGAACTCCAAAATAACTGTACACATGGAAGAAGCAAACTATTGTCATTTATTATTCAAGTCTATAATAGAATGACGTTGATTAATTAAAAATCTAAGCCCGATTTTGTTCCGAAAATCGAGCTGGCGATTTAACCTCAGTACTTTGTCAAAGTATCGCCAAGTCGCAGTCGGCTACACTAGTCTATCAAAACAGGTCTAGAACGAACAAAATATAAAAATATATCATCGCAAATGTTGTTCAAATTGTACTCACGGTACTTGATATGTGATATTTTCCGTCATGTACATCCACAAACACGCGATTGTTCCATAAAAAAACGATTTTAGGAAGGCTTCCGAAGCAAGCAAAATATTTTGTGACGGAAATCAACACGAAGTTGCAACGCAGCCAAAACTAAGTCTCGGTTTAGATGGCCGTGTTATCAAATATATCCAATGTGTTAGCAAATCCTCCAGTCAACTTGAATATTGAAAACTTCTCCGTAATTTGATATGAACCATTCACTGAAAATTTGAATCAAATACTAATTTTGGCCATAAAACAAATTGAAAACCTCAACGAACGAGCGTCGCCCGAAATGTTGCACAAATCCAAATGTATTCCCACTGGTACGTGCAGTAAAAGAATTATCACTCGGTTCACAACATGGCCACACAAGTGACGCCAATCAACTCCGTTTGTATTGGGTCGAATGAGGCCAGGACGCATCTATATTATTCAAATTGTTGGTCAAGATCGCGCGATTACTATGCGCGATACAAAACGATGAAAATAATCACCAATCAGCTTGGAGGATATCGCGTATATTAGCGCGTTAGTAGCGCCCTGACGCGTGTAATTGCGCAATAACAAAGGCCAGCGCGCGCAGGGGAATTTTCCTTTCTCTCTTTATGTGTATAATGTATTACACATGTTATAGCTATAGCACTAGTACGCGACCGTATGCATTATGCATTCTGGGGCGCGCAGACTACCGATATACTTTAAGCCAGTGCAGAAAGACCTATTAAGTAGTAAGTTTTGATTGTGTTTAGATGTATTTAAAATTATATTTAGATGATGTCATCTGTAGAACTAGACGTAGCAAATTATACAGATTGATACGGTATAGTTGTCATTGCCATAGTCATAACTTATTTAGAACAATTTCATTTCGCCCGAAAGTTGTAATTTGTACATTTCCTTGATCAATTTTACGTGCAATGTCTATGGGCAGTGGGATTATGCAGCGACTTTTTTAACATTGCATTTTGTTTGGGTTTGTTCCGCCGCCCTTTTTTCTCCGTACTAACACACTCACCAGTCGGGCGAATAGTTGGTACTGAATAAGTAACTTTTAAACTTCACATTTTCCAAGTGGCTTTAAAATCCACACGGGTTATTACGCACGATAGCAAAGAATCGAAAGCTTGTTTTGCAGTTTCTGCCCCGTCGCCCCAAACGTAAAGTTCTCCTTGTTGTCCTGCGCAATGTAGACCATTTTCGGTAGCGCAGTGCGCAGTAGGATCGTCTAAACGATACGGACCAAACACACAGTTTGAAAGCTAATGTTCTCAAAAAAAAATATAACGTGCATCCGTATGCGCGAACACTTTTTCAGAAACTTAGGCAGCTAGGTACGGTACAGCGCGCGCGCCGCAAAGCTGCTATACAGAACTTGAGCGCGCCAAGTTATAGCAGCTTTGCGGCGCGCGCGCTGTACCGTACCTAGCTGCCTAAGTTTCTGAAAAAGTGTTCGCGCATACGGATGCACGTTATATTTTGTTTGTTTGCAATTTGAACAAAAAGTACCGCGAAAGACCGAAGAAGAGGCATGGAAAATTGTGGAAAATCTCACAATTCGCCGTAATTATAGAATGACATGTATAGCGACACACGATATCGGTGAGTTAAAGTATTGTAACGAAAATCGAAATTCATTATTTGTGCCGTTTTGCTAACATGAAAATGTACATATGGGACTGGTGAAATACTTAGTCACCGTCAATGTCCCGTTATATTTTTGACGTTAATATCACTTTAAAAATTGCTTTAATAGCGAGTGATACTCACAATTGGGTGAATTTAAATGTTCTTTACGGTAAAAGCAGTGTAGATTCAGAAATATCCTTTGTAAGAAGGAATCATACTTGTTTTTCCGGCATAACGTCACCCATTCTCGCACACTTGATAGGTTTTTAAATAGATAATACATGTCATGAATATTCATATTGGCGTTTGCATATGCGCACTTTCGACCAATCAGTTACTTTGTTTTGGGCGTGGAAGTGTTAGTGCGCATGTGCGGTAGTATAAATAGAGGCCTAAACGGGTTTCCCATTTTAACTCGTTCGATTTCTTGAGGAGAGGAAACATACGCTATACCTGTATACTGAAGCATTCGCCGTATTCATTTTGAACACTTTTTGGATTCCTACATTGTGAAACCAGAAACATGAATGTTTGGAAAGAGAGGCTGCGAGCCTCAGTTACTTAATTTAAATGTCACCATAACCTAAGAATTAAATAATTGATTATCATCAATTATTATTGTGTGAATATTGTGTAAATACCTGCAATCTGTTAAATAATTGATTTATTAATTGATTATGATAAATTATTATTGTATAAATATGAGGATGTAATTAGTTAAATAATTGATACCATTTGAACGAAATAATTGATTTCTCAATTATTTCAATCAATTCTTCTTGTAAATTATTATATAAATATTAGTGGTCATTAATTAATTTATTGTCTATTGTATAGTAGACATTGTATTTTTACTAAGACCTTTTTGTCTAATGACTCTTGGTTGCATGTAATTCTAGACTCTTGGAACTAGTTTGCAACTATAAGTGTCGGGACAATAGGCCTACTTCGAATTTCACAGCTTTAAACTGCTCTTATATACATTTAAGCAAACATAAATAACTGTAACTAAGAGACATGAAATATTAGGTAGTAAGCTGTATTTTATTAATAAATAACTTTAAACTTTAACATTCATGTACTTGTAGATTAAAATAGCCAGAGGATAGAGAATTTACAACGCTTATTGCTCGAAATCTATACAGTCAGTAAGGGACGAGACTAAGGTTTACCTTAGATCTTAGATTGTGACATTAACTAATCTTGAACCGTGGTTGTTAGGAGTTCATAGAAACTTGATGCTTTCAATCCACATAGAATGTTGGTATTAGTGTTCAGGCATACACTAAAAGAATACTTGTGTATGACCTTAAAAGAGCTAGGGGTGGCTAGGCCAGATGGGAAAATCCCGGTGAGAGGTATGATACCAATGGATAAGGTATGGGAATGACTGCTGGACAGTCAAGAATAGGATAGTTATTGTTCGTTGGCAAGAAAAGGTGCCATCCATGTTGGTCTGATTTACGTATAAAGCATCAACCGGTGAGCAGATTTCAATTAGGAGCATGTCGCCTTAGTGCTGATATTCAGTGCTTTATTTATTACTTATATTAAGTACACAAGCGTGTGAGCGAGTAACTCTCTATCTCTCAAATAAAATAAGTTATAGAATAATTTATAAATGTAGAACATAAACATAAACTCGTAACTTGTAAGATATTTCAAGCGTATAAGAGCATCCAGATCTTAACAATTTCTTATGTTCAGAATTGAACAGTTTTATACGTCCGAAAACGGACGGTCTTATTGGTAAGAATTGGAGCTCAGAACTTTGAGGTTTTCTATATATTCAAAGTCGTAGCGTAATATTACATTTATCTTATCTTATGAATACCTGTATACTCATGTGGCACTATTCATACAAATTATAAACAAATTTGTTCCTTTCTTTTGACTCAAATTGGAGTACTGTAAATAAATTAATTTGTTATTCATTGTTACATTTAACAATTCTGACTCGGTATCGATTTATTCAACTAGTCTGGTGACACACACATTAGTTAGTTGTAATTATATAATTGATGTATGTTGTTTGCATTTGGTTTGTTGAGTGGAACACTTGAATGACTTGTTGAGATGCGGTCATTAACGATGTATGGATGATGCTGAAGAATGTAGGAATATTAGTAGTAGATTTAGTAAGTTAAGGTTTGCCACGTTCATTGTTTGTGAACATCCACTCCATTGAAATTGACGCTCGTTATAGATAACCACGCTACGATTGGGGAACCATAATGGAAATGATAGGAAGATAGAGGTGAATTCTTATGCATTGTTGATGTCTGATTCTGAGCTTGTATAGAGTGTGTGACATAATGCGTGTGGCCAGATGCAACGTGTACGGAATGCATGCTATGCAAGTGCCTGTATTACATGTATGTATGCCGTGTGATTACGATTGGATAGCGAAACCTAGAGTTAGTGTCCCTTATTGCGCTTATATTGATAGTTATGTGGAAGGATAATTAGGATAAAGTCACTCACCCATATTCCCGAAGTAGTTGAATCTACCTGGTGTAGTTGACATGTTGATAAACGAGTAGAAGGCTCGTCTTTTGTAGATGAAATCAGGACACTTCCATTCCGTCGTACAGGTTATTTGCGGCACATTGCAGGTCACGTGTTATTTGTTTATATTTATACGGCCAATAGGAAGTCGGCTTATATACAGAGTTCGTATAAGGAATCAGAGGCTATTTATAGATCCTTCTTGGATTGTATTCTAAATACTTAGTTGCATTTAGATAGGGTTGGTAATCCCCTTAATTTACCTGGTGGCAGCGTTTACTATTGTTGGTTATGATTAAGGTTCCCTCTTCTTTTGTATCTCAAATAAAGCTATGAGAAATATCGATTATGACCCGAGCCCCATTCTCGTTACAGTATTATAGCAGCCCTAAATGTATTGATAGGGCTACAAATGTCGCTCAAAGTGTGAGAATGTGGTGTTTTATGTGAAAAAAAAAATGATTTTCCGTAAGTAACTTTTACTGCGGAGCTACGGTGTTCTTACTGCGCAAGGCACAGTGTATCAGTAGCGTCTATCGCTAGAATGCCGACAGTGAAAATAACAATAATAATGTCAAAAAGGCCATGAAAGCGATAGATTTGTCGATCTACGGATTGGCATGCCGATCCCGATCCGATCATGGTTGATCGGCTCGTTTTTGCCGATTTCCGATCATGCAGAAAAAATCGGAAGATCGAAAAAAAAAAAATAAATTAAAAAAATAAATTAAAAAAAAAATCAAAAAAAAAAAAAAAAAAAATCGTTTTTTTAAATTTTCTTTGGAAAATGATCCCAAAAAACATATTTCGGGAAAATAAATGAATACCACACCAACATATATCCATATGAATAAGCCCAAGGTTATCTTGTATGTGTATGCTTTCATTTCAAACTGATTACCTCTCCTTTTACAAAATTACTCGCTGCGATTCTGAAAGGTTACGCCAAATAAAATCACATGGGACTAAGCTCAGAATCGCCGCGAGTAATTTTGTAAAAGAGGTAATCAGTTTGAAATGAAAGCATACCCATACAAGATTACCTTGGGCTTATTCATATGGATATATGTTGCTTTGGTATTCATTTATATTCCCAAAATATGTTTTTTGGGATCATTTTCCAAAGAAAAAATTTTTTTTTTTTTTTTTTTTTTTTTTTTTACCGATCCGATCCGATTTTTTTCGATCCGATTTTCATCGATCGATTTTTGCCGATCCGATCAAACGATCCGATCATCAAGGTCAGTTACAGCACTAAAAAATATAAACTAAAGTAACATTACATTGCCATTGGCCATGGGCATGACATGCTCATAATCATATGCATTACGTTTCACCCAAGTTAGAAAATAACCGCTTCTCAGGCCTGAGGAGAGGTTGAGAGATTCGTGCCTCTAGTAGAATTTTATCACCGTTTACACCGTTCTTATCGGTTTACTGCGTGTAACCGGAGGAGATTATCTCTATAATACCACTAGGTCTCGGGGGGAGTTTAACAGGGCATGGAATGTTGACGAAAGCTATTAAAATGGTTGAGTTGATTTCCACCGTGGTGGAGATCACGGCTAACTTAGTGAAACGTAATGTGGTCGATTCTGCTCAAAATGTGATTGTGAACAAAAGAGCGTGCAAGCGTAGTCCAGAAGAATGCACCCCTGCAAGTCAAGGGGTTAACTGCATGCTGTATTACTATTAGAGAAAACAGTTTGTTTGAGACATTTAAAATTCATCATTCGGACATTTTTATTTACATGCTGTATAATAATACATGCATTAACTTCCGAATGGTTTTTTGCCAACAGAAAACATAAAATAAATTGTACCAGAGTTCATATCTTACCTTAATTTGTTCATGATTACAAACATTGGCCCTTTATCTTCATAATCTAGAGTCGATTACATTCAGATGGGCAAAGAAACGGGAAATATCAGCCCTTCATTTAGCACCAGTCGTGATAGTCTGAACGATTTTGGAGCCTGAGAGTGCGGATACTAACAGTGCGAGAGCGTTACCGCACACTCGCACTTGCGCTGTAAGTAAATACAGTGTGCATCAGCCATTACAGGCTACAAAATATTTCAGACTATCACACAGCTGTTGCTAAGAAAGTGTCAATATTTCTGTGTTTTTTTGCCCATCCAAAGTAAATCGACTCTTGAATAACAAAGATAATGATCCCATGTTTTGAATCATGTAACAATTCGGGTAAGAAATGAACTCTTGATTGTTTTATTAATCTGTCTGCAAAAAACAGTCGGAAGAAAATGCAATGCTTTGGTTCAGAACGTTTGATATCATGTACACAAATGTCCAAATGATAAATGTAACATGTCTCTGCATTGCATTTTATATTAATTGTTGTTACAGGATTTTTAATTGTGACGTCAATCCCAAACAAATAAGCTTAGCCTCTTTTTGTTAGCTCAGGCAGCTCGCAGGGTTTGTGCAAAAATAAAAATGTATTTATTTATTTATTTATTTATTTTGGTATACATTTCAAACTGATCAGCAGCAGTGCTGAAAGGATCAGTGTACATTGAACATCAAAACATACAAAAGCGAAAAATTGAGGCGGAGCTACATGTAATTTGTTCAGATCAACGTTACATTTGCACAATCATTTTAAAATCCTGGTTTTAAAAAATATAATGGTAGTCTCCTTGCTGTACTCAATGAATAGGAGATGCCCTTACTGCGAGTGACTTTGAATGAGGGCAAATGTTGGCAATATTTGGCTGCATGAAAATCAGTACCGAAGTGTGACGTCAGAGCTATTCATTGCCATGGGTAATGGTTCTAAACAATGTCAGGCAAGTAATGAATTGGTGATCTAGCGGTTGCTAAGAAGGCAATCGTCCTGCTCCGACCCACTACAAAATGTCATTATGAAAGAAAAAGTTGTTTAGAACCATTACTATGCCATAACAAAAGCATGTGACGTCACTACTTCGGTACTCTATAGAGAACATAATGAAAAGTAAATAGAAAGTGGGGAAACCTCTCCTTTAAAGGGATAGTTGAGTTTTGGTAGAGAGGGGGCTAGACTACTTTTTTTTTGTGTGAGGTAATGAAAAACTGAGTGTAAAATTTGAAAGAGCATAGTATTTAAATAATAAAATCATCTTTGTTTGATCAAAATCGGTTCAGAGACGGCTGAAATATCCATAAATAAACAATTTGTAATAAATCTGGGGCCCCAGGTTTATTAGAGAATTTTGAACCAGCCGTTAAAAATGTTTAAACATGCTTCCTCTTTTCAAAAAGTTACAAAATAGGTATTTAAATAGTTGTTGGTTATTTCTCTATCTAATCACTATTTCAACAAAACATCACATGCACAATATTTTATTCAAAATGGTTGAAACCGATGAGTGTTTAGAGAGCGCCCTCTTACGTTTTAACGGCTCTTTTTGAATGATAACATGATCTTTACTACGTCATTTGTAATTTTGTGTTCCTTTCTAGTTATAACTATTAGTTTGTAATGTAATGATGCAGGTTTTGGTTACTAAAATTCAGTTTCACCAAAACTGTACTCTCCTTTCCAGAACTCAACTATCCCTTTAAGTACTAAAATACTGTATTTTCTGAACATTGTGTAGCCTCTTCAACTGTTGGCATTGCACTGTTCTTTGAGTGTCAGGCTGCATCTAATATATTGCCTCAGTCATACTTTTTTTACAAACTCACACTCAATCCAGCACGAAACATGCACTCTCTCCACTCCCTGGGTAGCATATATATTCCATTAATATTTTACCACATAATTCTGCAACAGCCGGCCAAGCAGAGTATAGTCTGGTTAACTCAGCCAAAACATTAATTCATATGGTACAAGCCCACAATCAATCCAGCATGTAACATGCAACCTCTCCACTCCCTGGGGAGCATTCCATACAGGCCTGATTCTGTTATTAATATCTTACTTCATTTTTCTCTTTCAAATAGTCTCGCTTGTTGAAATCAGCAGCAGGCCCAGCAGAGTAGTCTTTGTCAACTCAGACAGAACATTTATTTAATAATGATACAAACCCACAATCAATCAAGCACGAAGCATGATATCTATTCACTCCCTGGGGAGCATTCCATATTTCTAATCTGTATGTTTTCTTTAATTTTTCTCTTTCATATAGTCTCACTCGTTGAAAGCAACAGCAGACCAAGTGGTGTAGTCTTGGTTCACTCAGACAGAACAAACACACCTGAAGACCCGACAGATTTAGTAGAGCTCGCCAGACAAGTACAGAAGGTAGGACACGGAAATATGACATTATTTATCATTTCCCAAAAGAATAATAAATTGCTATGTTCATGTGGGTACCAATATTTATAAGCATAGGAACCAATTAAATATAAGGCAGGAAAATTTGTTGTACAATTAAAATTTAACAAGGTTAACAGGACGCATGTTTAAACCTTGCTTTGTTTGTTTACAAATGTGAGCAAAAGCGGGAAACAGGGTGCTCACGATCACAGAGCAGATCAGACATCTCCAAGAGCAGGACGCATGTTTTAACCTTGTTCTAACCATGTTCTGACCTTGATTGAACCTTGTAGTTGTTTTGTTTGTTTACTTACACATCTTGCAGGCTGATGAGTTTGTGCGAGCAAAAGCGGGAAACAGTTCGCAGAGCAGATTCGACATCTCCAAGAGCAGGACGCCAAGCAAACTGCAGATTTCATCCATGTTTTAACCTTCTCTTGCAGGCTGTTGAGTTAGGCCGAGCCAACATATGATTGCTGCCATCCTCAGCTCTGATATAACTGCAAGAGTAGTTATTGGGCAAAGTGAGTTGCTTTACTCATGTCTATTCAATTTTGTTTAAACCCTTTTTACAGGCTGATGAGTTTGTGCGAGCAAACGCGGGAAACAGGTTGCTGACGATTGCAGAGCAGATCCGACATCTCCAAGAGCAGGCCAAGAAGGTGCTGGAGGAGGCGAAACGAGATGCTGATCTCCACCACGCGGCTTGCAACATCAAGAAACGCCCCGGCCAGAAGTACTTCCTCTACAAGCGAGAGTCGGGCCAGAAATACTTCTCCATTCTCTCCCCAGAGGTAATTGTAAAGTTTTCACGTATCTGTCAAGAAGCACTGAACTATAATTTCCTTCTCTTTTGTATAATTTGTGACCTGACACGCACAAAATGACCAATGAGTCTGGAAAAATGATTGTGTTGATTTTCACATGATATATGAGTAGAATATCATTGTAAAGCGCTTAGAGATGATTAACAATCATATTAGGCGCTACATGTATATAAATCGAAACATTATTATTATTATTTAAGTCATTACCTTTAAAATGATATATAATTTGTCATATTCAGACTAAGCAAAACCCTCTCAAAATAAGCGCCCAATATTTGGAACATGGCTGAAGCAGTTTTATAGTTAGGGAGAAAACGGGTCGCTTTAAAGATCGGCGTTCGTTCAAAATTTATTACAAATTTGTGGAATATTTATAAAAAATAAGAGAGAGCTAAACTCGGTTACTACAAGATTCCCAAACTTTAAACATGATTATTTCTGAAGTACATTTTTGTATTTGGGTGTTGTGTTAAGTTGATTTTAAGCAAAAATTAGTTGTCCATAACAATGTGATGCAAAATTCTCAGATAATAATTACACCTTATTTTTGAAATATTAATGCAAAAGAGACCTACAAAAGGTTTTCTATGTGGCTTCCAAACTTTAAACAAGATTTTCTCAGAAGTACAAAAAGTTACTAAAGCCCTTCTCTTTCTCAACCAACAAAATGCTGGATTACCGTCACAATTGTTCTCCTTTTCTCACCCTTTTGCAGGAGTGGGGGAGCAGCTGCCCGCACCAGTACCTCGGCTGCTACAAGCTAGAGTACGACATGTCCTGGACACCTGAGAAGGACATTCCAAGGAGGAGCCAGGAGATCGCCATCATCGACAAACTCCTGGCGGCGCAGGCTAATATTACCTACGACCCCCAGCCCAACTTTGATGGCATCATCCCCAGGATTAAGGACAGCAGCGCGTCGAATGAAACAGAGGAAATGGATGACTCGAGGAGTTAATGTCAATATTTTGTACTAGTCAGGGACAAAAATAATGTCAATCTGGAAGGGAAGTGTGCTGCTCCCCAAAGAAACATTGTGAAAAAGCGTTATTTTTTTACAAATTGTTATTGATTGAAGATTGATTATACATGATAAAGTAGGGTAAATTACCCTTCTCTGAAGAGGTACAGCGAAACCTCATTATAACGAGCACCTTGGTCCCATTGAATTTTCCTGGTTATATGAGATATCTTGTTGTATCAGGGCTTAAAATGATAATGGCATAGAACGTAGACCTGTATAATGACCTCACTATAACAGAGCTCAGTAGAAAGAGGTTCCACTGTATTACACTGAATGTTCTGTGCATGGTTGGTTGAACTTTGATTAGCCTGGAATAACATCACAACCGGGCGTGGATGGAGATGGAACTCATGACCCAAGTGCCAGACCGGCATCAATTATGACCACTAGAACACATAAATTACCTGACGGTGCAATAGGGATTCAAATAGGTTCGCAATCGCCCAAGATAATATTGAATTTTTCATGTTTGATATCACTGACTGAGATTAAGCTAATTTCAAATTATGAGGTACTGAATTTACTTTGTTTTTAGAAAATTATTACCAGTTAAGTATGTTTCAAAGTGACCTTCAACAAATATGGCTTTCAACTAAAATGGGCAGCATTTGGATTGTGAAATAAGCATACTGTGCTGGTAATCAAACGTGTGTTTAACCACCTAATAGAAACGAGAGAAGGGGCAAAACATGACATCAGTATCCCATTTCAAGTTTGCAATAAGGGAGTTCGTAGTTACAAACTGCGCATGCGCCAATTTCTGGGACGAAAATTCACTGTACCAAAAACATCGATATTGCCCGTTGTCCCATAGACCTTCGTGCAATTATTGTCACATTTGAAACGTGTTTTCACGGGAAATTTGGCTCGAATTCATAAATGTTTTTCTGAATTAATCATAATGGACATCTCATATATAAGACTGATTTTTAAAAAAAAATTTTTTTCTATTTATTTTCGGATTTTAACAAAAATGTCAATGTTCGTATCTGGGCTTTTATTGAAATCGAAAAGGCCCCATACGTAGATTTGTGTGTACTGTTTTCTTGTAAGTGTTTTAAATGGGCAAAGATGTGATTTTTATTCTAAAAAAAAAGTATTTAGCCTGCTTCAAGTTTGAAATTTGAAATGAATGGTTACATTTATTCAATTTTATATATTTTAGGATTAAGGTGAGTTTTTTTTGGTCAGGTCTTTCAAACGTAACGAAACACAAGGAGAATTCATGCATGCACGAGGAAATTCTGCATAGAGCTCCTGTACTTTAAATGCATGCGTCACAGGCTGTGCCGTAAACGTACACGTAAAGCCTCAATTTTGGTACAATCTTCCGAAAACCTGATGACGTCATACTGCTCCATGGGCTAACTACGAACTCCCTTATTGTTGTAAGTGTCCAATTATTGTAACTATTTGGTCAACAGCCAATCAGCATGGAGCATTACAGCTGTTGCCATGGTAGTTACAATAATTGGACACTAACAACAAGTGCAAGTGTTTTATGAAATGGGCTACAGATGTAATCTTCCTCAGCAACATTTGTAAAATTGTTGATGTGCTCATATCTTTCTTTTGTTCAGATATGTGTCTTTTAGTTTTGGGGGTAGTCCTTCAAAGTTCAAACAAAGTCATTCTCAATGAGTCAAAGGGGAATATTAAAGGGGACCACCAGGCAAATAACAACACATAATTATATGTTTTGGTACCGTTTTGTGATATCAAATAGATACCCAACATTTTGCAAAGGGTTGTGTATTTAATTAACAATGCAATTAATTACCACCACTTACGAAACCATTATTATTTCATGGTTCCGTACTCACCAAACATTTGGGAGTGCGCCAATTCTATTCACGCGTACGTTTGGAGACAATAGAATCCCAGATGGTTCGTTCGCTCTAGACAAAGGTAGTCTTCATACATGCAGACCCATGAACGCATGCTTTAGAATGGCGATGCGTTTTCCAATTATACATTTTTTTCTGAAAATATATTTTTTCTGAACTTGTTGATGGAATGGACTATTAAAGATGTTTCCTTTCATTTGTAAGAATATTATTTTTGGGTGGTGGTTCCCTTTAAGCACATTAAGGTTATTTTCATCTAAATATTCATAGATGTTAATATATTTGAAGAGTATTATGTTTTATATTATGGACATGTTTAATAATTTCATTTTATTCTTTAAGTTTTAACATTTTTTATTACAAGAACAGAACAAGAACTTTTGATTTATAAGCAGTATTGTACAGTTGTATGTACAGAGCTGATGTGGATAATCATTTTTTTAACCTGTTGCTTACGGGAACCGGGTTGGCTATGTACAAAGTCTATAGGGATTTCAGAATCTTGTAGTGAACGGGTTAACTCATCATTTATTAGTTTGTAGAAGTTTTAATTCCTTAACTAATTAGCAAAGTTATTGCACAATGAGTAATGAAAATGGTGATTTTTTTTGTAAACAAATATGAACGGTGTACAGTGGAACCTCTTTATAAGGAGGTTCTTGGGACCATGAAAATTACATGGTTATATCGGGTATCTTGCTGTATAAGGGCAAAACAAATATATAATAAAAAGGACTGGGACCAGCAAAATTACCTCTGGTTTTGTTATATCAGAGCTCTTTATAACAAGGTTCCACTGTATCAAATTGATGTGATGAAACCGATTATACTTGGGCTTTTATAATCCACTCCAACATAAATCTTGGATCATATTCATGAAACCTCTCTAGCTTAGTTTCATGCTAAGTAAATTTTGATGTAAGTGCTAAGTATAGAACAGTGGTCCTTTTAGATGCCAACTAGGTTCAATGATATGCAGGTAAAAAAGATAACCCCAAAATACATGGTTTGCAACTAACACAACTAGTTATTGTCTACTTAGCCCTATCACCCAACATCAATTTAGCATGAAACTAAACTAACAGGGTTTCATGAATATGGGTCCAGGTATAGTGTGTACTAATTATATGGTCAGTATTATTAAGGAGGGAGTTATAAAAAGGAGTAAATAACAATATTACAGATTACAGCAAAACCTCATTCGTATTTTATCATTATTTGTTGCTAATTTATAATGAGGTTTTTCTGAAACTGAGGTAAAATCGGGCACACAACCTTGTTTAACCTTGTTTTTAACAGGATTTCCCTATACAGGTGTAAAAACAGTACAATGATATGTACAGTATCAGTACCATTTTGAGAGTATTCAAAAATAATACAAGAAATGTTCTAGCCTGAAGATTATCTTAGGCAGCAATACATGAATGAATTATGTACATAACAGACCAATGTGTGTGTATTGATTACTTTGTAAATTAAAATTGATATCAAGAATCTAACATAATTGAACAGTGTAAAGTGGAAGTTTATTATGAGAGAGGAATGGAATGATATACCTCGTTTGTAAGCACTCGAGATTGAAGTGATCATGAAACATAAACGTCTAAACATGCATGTAGAATAGTTAGGCCTAACATTAAATACATTTATATACCAATAACAGGAAGGAGCATATTGCTTATATGAAGAGATGCTAGAAGGATGATTGCTAGCATGCATGATAAAATAGTTAAAATAATATCTAATGAAAACTCCCGTGTATGTCTGAAAGTTTGTGTTTGGTGTGTGTGCATTTGTGCGCTTGTGTGTGATGTGTCTTTCTTTCATTTTTACCAAATTTAGTCCATATTGTTCTTCCCTTTTTCTAATTTGTTCAATGTTTTAAAAAGCAAACAAAATAAAACAGGATTTTATAACTAAGTTATATTATACATGATACATTTTTTTACAATACTTTGTCCTACAGTTAAAGGTGCAGATATTATATATATTATATATAAGGTCAGATATTGCCCCAAATTACATTTGAGACTTCAATCCTATACCCAAATCATTGTATGTCCGAATGATGTGTGAAAGTTTCATTGAAAAAGAACACTGCTTTCCTGGTTAAAAAAGCTAGAATTTGCGTAAGCTTTTACAACGAATTACTGTATAACGTGTATGAGGTTTATGACCGTTCATTAACGCCTTTGAGCTGAATGATTATCAATGATAGATATCGTCATACTAAGGGGCAATTAAAACAATCTAACCCTATTTTATTCTTCTCTTACCATAAGCCAAACAACACTGTAGAAGCTCCAAGTAATTATCGTGGAGTTAGACACTTTACTGGTTTCACTTTAATCGTTGCCCTGCTTGACGTTTACTATATCCAGAGAATCCAGAGATAATAGTTGTTTCCCCCTATACTAATATAACTTTGATGAAAAACTAGCTACGAACATTTTGCATCGGTGAAATCAGTCCAACGATGAAAAGAACACTTTGAGGGGAAAATTAAACACAATCATCCAATATCCAGCGATGTTCCGAGTTGAAGAGCGTCCTCATCGTTGGATACCATAAGATGTCGTTACGATCATTGATTGTGTTCGTTGCTCGAACTAGCGAGACAATCCTCTAGAAAATTGCGGAAAGCGGGCGCCATTCCGGAACATTTCTAAAGCACCAATACTCGGACCAAGAACATCGTTATTATATCCACTCGTATTGAATAATATACTTCGAACAAACCTAGCCGTTGAGCAACTATTAATCGGGCGAAGGTGACTAAGTTTACGCAAGAGACTGCCTCCCTCTAAAAATAAAATCGTAATCGATTGCATGTTATTGGGCTTCACCGGGATTCGAACCAGAGACCTCTGGACTACTACCCCGGTGTTTGCCTCTCTGAAATGGCGGTGATTCCTAGCTGGAAACCCCATCCCTATGCTCGACTTGCTAGTAATAAGCCGTATATATCATAATTTGGCAATGACCCATAATGACTTCCGGTGCATAAACTCACGTTTTACTAAATTATTTTGCATGCAACCATTAACAAAATAACATTAGGAAAAACATTAAAAAACATTAAGAATCAAAACGAGGCGTACACATAAATTGAGCAAAATTACAGAGTGAAGTACTCATATCATAGTCATTAAGACGTCTACCAATTATGTTAGATTTGTTCAGATTACACGCTTTGAAATAACGATTCAAATTAATGATGGGCATATCAAAATGCACGGTTAATAAAGTACCTAACGTCGCATGAATCCTTAGTTTGAAATGGGTATGTCGGCCGATTGTCTGGCGTACTACTACTTTTCAGCGGACGCATCCGAGATTGACATGATTCATCATTAATGTCTGCAAGTCCCCAATTTCACACTGGATGCGCTTTAACTTGGCTTAAAGAAGAGTAGTATGGGTTTTCTATTAAGGGGCACAGCAATCATTATAATGTATGGGGGCACACTGCATTACTTTAATGTCCTTTTTTGTACATGGTAGTACATTTGTTGTATCATAAGCAAAAACTGCTTGAAGAGGCCATAATACTAATTATTACATTTTTTTTTCTCTGTAAAACATTTTGTTGTTAATTGCTTGTGCCATTTTCTTTCTTGTTCTTTTTTGGAAGGGTGGTGGCACATAGCTGGGCATTGCCGCCGTAGCTACGCCATTGACCGGGGTTCATGCAATGGTCCATCACTCTCCATGTCCGAGAGAGGGCATTGTCCTTACACATTTGACCATAATTTCACCTCTCGAGATGTCAATGTCCGATTCACATGAACGGCCCTTATGTGTGTAACTGTATTAACGCCAGGGGAAAGGGACATGGGGGCTTTTCCCCACCCCTCCCACAGTCGGTCGAGACATTTGCCCAACCCCATCGCCATACACCAGCCATGCTTATAATTATATCGATGCCCAACCCCTAGTAATTTTGCCCCAAAGCCTTTTTCTTCTTTTATTTGTTTGCTCGCACGCAATGTCGCCCCTGCCCCTTCACACACACACGCCCTACTTTTAAAATCTTGGTGGCGCCACATTTGTTTGTAGGTTACGGATTAGTCAATCAAATATAAATGATGTCAATGCAATGATTTTATGTGAACCGCTTTGCACAGATTTATGCTATTTCACGTAAAATTAATTTCATTTGGTGAATTTATGATTAAAATAATCTTTTATTTTGAAGTGTTCCCATCATATTTGTTTTGCCTATTAATAACAAAAACGTTAGTTTGTACACCTTTGTTTTATGTTTTTTCTCTTTTTCATGGGTGATTAAAGAGATCATGCATGGTACAACTTGGTAGAACGAAAATTAATCAAAAGCCGTTTGACCTACATAATTTATATTACACATTATGCAACGACCCTTTTTCCAACCTTTAGCAGTGTCAACAACCTTTTTTTTAATGAATGGAATCATGCATGGCCTGGATTACTCATTTATATACCGAGGAATAATTATTATGATGTCGAAGGCCTTCCCCTTCCTTCATGATGTTGTTGCTGGTTTTTAAATTATGTTTAATATTATTTATTTATAATTCATAATGACATAAATCGAACACTCCCCCAACTGAAACTAAACCCACTGGGTATGTCAACGCCCGATTCGCAAGAAACGGTTGACGTATACAACTACTGCAATTATCTTAATTTGACCTGTTTTTATAGTCATGTTTATAGTGGGAAGGTATTACATGTACTTATCATTATTTTGCCTCCGAGAGAGAACATACTAGGTTCGAAAGCTCCGGCACCATTTAACCTATATATCCTTAATAATTAGTCAGTAATCTTAATTAATCACACCGTATCAGTGGCGTAGCGACAGGGGGGGGGGGGGGGGGGGGGGTGCACGTGCCCTCAATAACTTGAACAAAACAACAATAGGGAATATAAGGGGACATTTTTGTACAAAAAAACAGAACAAAGAAATACATAATGTGTGCCCCCAAATAATGTTGAGTGCCCCCAATCAGTCCGACCACGCTATATACACCACTGCACCGTACCCTGCCAAAAATGATCAGCCTTTACAATGTCAATGTCCTATCCACTCTAATCGCCTCCATACATCTGGATTATCAATTCGAATGTGCCAAATTACGTATAAAGCATTAAAGAGAGTGATGCTCAATCACTTCAGTTGATGTTGACGGTGCTGGAATATAATCATTTTTTAAATAATGAATAAGTATAGGAAGTAGACCTGTGACCCTAATTAAAGGGTACCACCACCCACAAATAATATTCTTATAAATGAAAGGTAACATCTTTAGTAGTCCATTCCATCAACAAGTTCACAAAAATATGTTTCCAGAACAAAATATAATTGGAAAACGCATCACCATTCTAAAGTATGCCTTCATGGGTCTGCATGTACGAAGACTACTTTGTCCAGAGCCAACGAATCGTCCGAGATTCTATTGTCTCCGAACGTATGCGTGAATAGCATTGGCGCACTCGCAAATGTTTGGCCCGTACGGAACCAGGAAATAATAGTGGTTCCGTAAGTGGTGGAAATGAATTGCTTTGTTTATGAATTACACAACCCTTTGCAAAATATTTGATATCACAAAACGGTACTAAAACATAATGTGTTGTTCTTTGCCTGGTGGTCCCCTTTAAGTCCCACACCCTTGCAATGTCACTGTTCTATATTCACATGAATGGTCGCCTTATGCATCTTGATTAATCTTTCGAAGAAAATGTTCCATCACTTCAGTTTATGTTATTGCTTTCTTTAGTGGAATATAATTGTCTTATAATGAATAATTATAGTACCTAGTGTAAGTGTGAAGTGAATTCAATCTCACACTATTACAATGTCGATGTCATAACTGCATGGACGATCCCCTTGGATTTAGACTAACATTTCAAATGGTTCAAAGTGGAGATCACGTAATTTGATATTGCTCTTTGCTTAATTATAATACTGTTATAATAACTTATTACAATACGTGGTGTAAGTGTAACGTCAATTCAATCTCACAACCTTACAACGTCGATGTCATATATTTACATGAATGATCCCCCTTGTGTCTGGACTAACATTTTTAAAATGTTCCAAAGTGGAGATCACGTAGTTTTATATCGCTGTTTTATTTCCTCGAAGATATATTATATAAAATAATTGTATAAGTAGACCTGTGACCTGATATGAATCCCATCTCCCGACCTTTGCAATGTCAATGTCCTAGTCACAAAGCAGCCTAGCCACGGAGGGGGAGGGGGCACGAGGGGCAAAATAATGTTCCCCAACAACTTTATTAAAATTTAAAAAAAACATAAGGGGACAGTCTCGGGAATATAAGGGATACATGAGAAATGCCCTCGGTAATTCGCGAGCCCCCCTCCCCCCCCCCCCCCCAAACAAAAACAACAACAACAATAAGTCAACAAATTCATATCATTCTACGCCATTTCATCCATATAAATCGACTTCATCTGGATTCATCGTTTGAATCCACTGAATTAGTGGTGATTTTGAAAACAATTAGATAAAATTGCCATGACGTATGACTGATGTCTCTGTTGGTAGAAAACTTGAGTATTATTATACATAATGGATTAAGGAGTACTTATTCAAAATGGGGAATATTAAAATGTACGATTAGCATGATAAGGGGTGTAACTAGGCAGGGGTGGGGTGGGGGCATATGCAGATAAATGAAATACAAATACATTGGGCGTGTCATTCAATCAATGCCGTGCGCCCCTCCCCCTAAAATGAATACAAAATCAGTAATAAAGACCACATTAACCAACGCCACTCACTTGTAAATATGCAAATTGTATAATAATTTAAGGTAAGCCTTCGTGCATAATATAATCCACAACTTGTCAAATTTCGAATCACATCAATAGTTTGTAATTATGTTGTATTCGAATTAACCGTTTTATTGTTGCGGAGAAGAATGTTGTTATCACAATCACCTTTTTTGTTGTTGGGGAAGTTTAAAGGGATCTGGTAACTTTGTTGATGAAGGGTTAGTTAATGAGTGTTTATGGGATCCTATCACTGAGTGATGAGTGAAAATACCATAGTAAATGAGTGTCATATTATGACCGAATAATGAGCGAAAATGCAAAGCGATATTCACTAACGTATTGTCTCCACTAGAGACTTTCAAATCCAAACACTTGGATCATACATATCTTTATAACTAAAGAGATTTTTGGAAAAACCTGAACCTGTTCTATGCATGCTTCTAATGCATGGTAAAACGAATACAGGGAGATAATTACGAACTCAATGCTAGAGTTCTAATTACATTTGTGGTTGTTGACAATGTTACCGTATCCCTTTAATTATGCTAAATCAATCAGTATTAGTATAGGCCTGTGGTCAAATCTCCCCAACTTGCAATGTCAATGTCCGACTCACATGAATCGCTTTTCCATGCACTTCAAAAGTACCAGATTTGAGAGTACAGATGCATCATGTAAAGGTATATTAATTAAGTAAGTCAATGGCCGATTCACTCCAATCGTTTTCATTCATGTACTCATCTGAATTAATCATTGGAAAGCACTGGCGTAGAAATGTTGTATCACTTCCGTACTTGTGTTGTTTTTGTTTTTGTTGTTGTGTGTGATATAACACGTATCCTAAGTAATATATCACTGGGTATATTAACTACATCGTGTCCATAGTATACCCTTAAAGGGGTATATCGTCCAAATACACAAACCTTCATCACAAATTTAGTGGTTCTCTGATACCTTGTTGTATTCACATATTACCACAAGAAGCATGGAACAGGTTTTTGTTCTTTCATTAGTGTTCCGATTTGTAACTACCCACTGACCACTGAATAGTCATACCTGTGTACAAAGTAGCTGAAATGAGTTATCAAATATCACTTTGCATGTTCACTCATTACTCGGCCATATAACGTCCATTTAACGTGAAATGTTCACACTATACTCAGAGGTCATATTAGATCATAAAACTACACATTATACCAACCATTCATCACTTTCTGCACATTTCAGCAAAGTTACTAGATCCCTTTAACCCTACCACCCTTTGCAATGTCAATGTCCGATACACATGAATCGTCTTTAATACATCTGGTTTCATCATTTGTAAAGCCATGGTCTCATCCGACCCACGTAGGCGTAGCGCACACGTAGAGCAGTAATTTTTCATACGCGCCCCTGTTCTCTACGTGGGCAAATTCTACCTGGGAGTGGTCACATCCACCTAGGTCTGGTCCACGTAGAAAGTTCATTTGTTCGTTCGCGTGGGCAATGCGGGGGTAGTACGTGGGTGCTACGTGGGTGGCGCGCAGGTGCTAGGCGGGCAAGACGAGGGGACAATTAAGTTAAGATCGTTTTTACACGAGTGATGGCAATCATGATTGGAATCATTTTTAAAATCACGGTGATTCTATTGATAAAGACTTCGCGCGAACTGTGATTACAATCGCGTTTCTGGATACGTATCTGTCAATCAATCAAGGAATGCTTTTACAAGTATTATTTGGGATGACTGCAATCACGATTGGAGTCATTTTCACTCCAATCATTGTATTTTTGACCGTGTAAACGCAAACTAGAATCACGAATCGTGAAACTCGAATAGTGGTCCGGAGGTGTTTTTTAATCATGATTCAGTCAAATCACAGTGCGAATTGGTAGTGTAAACCGGGCGCTCTTCGCTTCGAATGCAGTCATGCAGTGAAGTACTAGTGTTCTCCTTGTTTGATTGACAGATACGTCTCCAGAAACAAGATTGTAATCACAGTTTGCGTGAAGTCTTTCGTCGTGTAAATGCAAGGCAGTATAATCACCGTGATGTAAACATGATTCAAATCATCAATACAAAATACACTATATCAATACAAAATACAATATATCAATACCAAATACACCTGATATATCGATATTATTGTCCCAACGTACGTTCAAAAGTTCATAAAGAGTTTACACAATATCATCCCGCCTTCTTCGCTACTGTAGTTCTTCAGGGAGACCCTGAAATGCTTGCCCTCATTGGTGACTTGGGGGCCTCCGATCTGGTTGGCCTCTTCCATTGCATGCTGACGCCGCACTCCGGGAATGAGATTTCCTTGGGCATCCTCCTGGTCTTCATCGTTGGCTTTTGAAGACCAGGGTAGCGCGTCCGCATCAGATTGTGCAGAATCAAGCAGCTTGAGGTGACCTTGCGTGCACCCCGGGGGCCAACTGAATAATGGTGAGCAGGACACGCCATGACACGCTAGCAGTGCGCCAGGATTCCAAAAGGGGGAATACGTCATCCCCCACCAGAAAGAAAGGAAGGTCATGCTCATCTCCCGGCAGTGGTTCAGGATCAGGAAACCCCAGGCGATCCTCCCCCATGTCAGGCCGGTGCGCCCTACTATAATTAAAAATGACCGCGTCTGAAGCCGATCCCTCAGACCTGACATCCGCCCATGCATATGAACTTGCAGCTGGCATCTACTACCGCAATCAGCACAATCGATAAAACCTTTTGGTAGCTATGATGTTTTTCGGTGCCTTGACAATTCTTAAAAGAATATTTATGACATCATTTATGACATCACACTTCACCACTCTATACCCTGCAAATAACGAAGACAAATCGCGGTAGCCGCGACAAATCATTGTAGACCAAAAATTGTGCATGTCAAATTTTTCTCTACGTAGAAAAATGAAGGCTACGCGGAGGTCAGGTATCTTGAAACTACTTGCGTCGTGCGCACGGGCCACCCGCGAGGGGCCGCGCACAGCCCCAAAGTATCTACGTGGACTCCTCGCTACGCCTACGCGGGTCGGATGAGACCATGGCTGGGAGTGGTCGTATCATCTGCGCCTGGTCTACGTAGAAAATTCGTTTAATCAAGGTTTTCGCGTGGGCAGTGTGTAGGTAGTACGCGGGTGCTACGTGGGTAGCGCGAATGTGCTACGTGTGCATGGCGAGGGGGGAGTGGTGATCGCGTGGGCAGTGCGTGCGTAGTGAGTGCGTAGAACGTGAGTGCTACGTGCGTGGCGCCCAGGGGCTACGTGGGTGTTTCTCTAGCTTTTATTCCCTGCAAATAACTAAGAAAATTATCAAGTACTACCCACGACCCCCGCACGTGCCCCCCACGTGCCCCGCACGCAAGCACCCACTCACCAGTCACGCGGTAGCTGCAACAAATCATCGCAGACCAAAATTTGTGCATGTCAATTTGTCTCGACGAAGGAAAATTTAGGCTACGTGAGGGTCAGGTAGCTGGAAATTACGTGCGTAGTGCGCGCGGGCCATCCACGTAGGATCACTTACACCCCAAAATCTCTACGTAGATCCCGCGCTACGCCTACGTGGGTCGGATGAGACCATGGCTTAAGGCTAAGCATCGAAATATAGATATCGGAAATATAACAAAATGTGCGATTGCAAACGTATGGCACTTATGTGGTGGCTTCGTTAATAGAACACAATGACTAATTTTGAATTATTTATTCGAATTGAACACTTAATTTCTAAAAACCGAGCAGACATTTTGCACAATAAACATCCTGCATTATCCAAGGTTTGTATCAGTATACATATGACTCGTCCGTACACACCACGATCAACCTACCACCCCTTCCCCAATCATGCACGATTCGCGATGTCAATGCCCGATTAATTTGGATAGATTTCATGCATTATGCCGACATAGACATCGAATACACCAAATTAGAGATGCTGAAATCTGGAAGACCGCCAATATTCGGCTGTAATATTGCTCTGTTGGCATGATTGGTAGTCATATAGTCGTGGGCCGGAACGGAACATCAGGTCGATGGTTCGAAGCCTTCTACAGTCATTTGTTCTTGTCTGCCAGTTTATTGCTTTAATTGATTCGAACCGCGAGTCGTGGTTGTTGTTTTTTAATAGGTAGATAATAATATAAGTTACGTGTATCTTCGGTGGTTTGTATGATCATGATGAATTATGATAATTATCATGATTATCGAGAAGATGTACCGTACTATATCGCTTCCTTCTTGTTCACTCGGAAATATTTAATAAAATCAAGAAAAAGTACCAATATCATGGATATATTGATATCTTTAAGTCTCGATCCTTCCCCCTCCCGATTATATGTTTTCGTCTGCGTGTTATTGTTTATTTACCCATATAATTACATGTATCACATATCGGATAATCCTACATACAATCCCCTCTAAATATATTTATATCACATGCGAATATACCCAATCTAACATTCACACGTAAGACATTTTAATAAAAAACA
>JBAMJV010009685.1:0-53076 GCA_037951105.1 Echinarachnius parma
AAAAATAATTATTAAAAAAATCTAAAGAAAACAAAAATGGAGCATTCTCTTTGAACAAATTGAAGACGTGCCCATGATTGACTTCACTTAGGCTTAGCATGCATGACTTGATGACTAAAAGTAAAAGAACTGATGGCTGATGCGCTATATGGACAAGTATTATAACTTCGCGCGTATTGAAACTTCGCACATATCGGCGATACGCACAAATTTGAACACGTATGATTGAGTGACCCCTACATCGGCACCCTAAAACAGTTCCGACAGTTTAAGACTTAAAAATTGTACAAATTTCTTGAAATTGTACTCACACATTGAGAAAATAGTGCAGATTCCGATGCAATGATCAGATTTGCGATGTATTAATTATATTTTGAGATAGCGCCTTCGAACGCGCGCATGGTTTTTTGGCTTCACAAGTTCGAAGTGTTTTTTATACCGGCACCCCCTCAACTCTCGTTGACAATGCACACAACTCAACATTTCTTGTGCGATGTTAATTTTGTTGGCATCATTTCACAAATTTACTCGTAGCGGACGATCTACGCATTATTTCTCCTCAAAATTTCGACCAGTTTAGTTTTTAAGGGTAGCGCGCATCATCACATGCTCGATTTTTCACAACACGCAAAAACAAATATTACGCGGTGTGCCGATATTAAAAAGAGCACACATTACTTTCTAATCGATCAACAAAATTAGCAAACAAAGATCAATATTTCTTGAGAAAGACTTTTTTGTGGTCTTTTTCGTAAATCACAACTATGGTGTTTGAACAAAATTATGGAGGAGGAAGAGTCAACAAATTAAATGGAAATTCTTCCAGTAAGAACAGGTATTTTGTTATCGAAAGGCTGCGCAAAAAGCAGCTTTATTCAACCGACCCTTCAAATTTACTTTCGGATCGTGCAATCTCTATAGAAAGCTTGACAACGATGCTAAGGCACACACAATTTTGCATCTTCACACTTGCATTGAACTGCGTGTTAAATTTGCTACATGGGGATGCGTGAAGTCAATGGCAGGGTATGGTCACGCAAATTTACAAGACTACCATACTCGGGGAAGAATTTCTAGTAAAAATGGCCGCTCCGAGGGTTTTTCCAATAGTCTACTCTAGACATTTGCCATAGTAGCCAAAACAATCAGTGCCATGTTTCATAAAACTTTTGCAATAGTTGTAAATATCCAATTATTGTAACTACCATGACAACAGCCGCAATGCTGATTGGTTGTTGACCTACAAGCAACCAAAAAAATACACGGGGGCAAAGGGCGATTCGCCCCCGATACCTTTAAAATCGCCCCCGTGAGCCACGGCACGGGGGCGAAAAAAAAAAAAAAAAAAAAAAAAAGATCTTTTTTTTTTTTTTTTTTTTTTTTGATTTTTTTTAAATTTTTTTAAACATCTTTTTGCATGATCGGAAAGCGCCAGAAACGTACCAAACATGGCATAATCAGATAGATCACATCATGATAATCATTTATTAGACCCTTGAGCAGTGAAAACGATGTAAAAAAAAAAAAGAGCCCCCGTGAGCCCCAAAATAGCCCTCGTGAATATTTTCACGAGGGCGTTTTTTTCCCTCAAAATTTTCAAAATCGCCCTCGTGAAAAAAAAAGTATTTTTTTGGTTGCCTACAAGTTACAATAATTGGACACTTACAACAAAAGTCAACAATTGCAAAGGTTTCATAAAACAGGGCCCTGATCTACAGCCACACCCAAACAACCAATCAGGTCCAAGCTTGAACAGTTTTGTTTTTTTCTCTTTTTCTTTTCCATATATTTTGTTCTATTTATTTTTGTTTACAAGTCTAAATTACGTAATTTGTTTTCATTCTTTCCCACAGCCCTGCGCAAGCTAGTGTGGCCAGTTAGCCAGTATGAGCCATCCTGCAGCCAATGGCAAAAGCTCGAAGCCACACCCAATGACCAATCAGGACTTTGCAAGCCTGTTTGAATGTCCGGTGTGCTTTGACTATGTGATCTCACTCAATTTTCCCAGAATTAACATTTGTTGTTCTCTTTTTCCCCATCTTTTCGGACAGCCCTGCGCAAGCTGCATAGTGTGGCCAGTATGAGCCGTCCTGCAGCCAATGGCAAGGCTCGAAGCCACACCCCAACGACCAATCAGGACCTTGCCAGCCTGTTTGAATGTCCGGTGTGCTTCGACTATGTTCTGCCGCCCATTCTCCAGTGTCAGAGCGGGCATCTAGTCTGCTCCAATTGCCGACCAAAACTCAACTGTTGCCCCACGTGCAGGGGGCCATTAGGTAAGACATTCTTTTTCGTTATTGTTACCTCCGCCAATGAAGTTGGAAGAGGTTATGTTTTCGGTCCCGTTTGTTTGTTTGTTTGTTTGTTTGTTTGTTTGTTCGTCACCAGTCTCCTGCGCACAATTTCACTAATATATCTCAACCAACTTTTCATAGAAGCTTCGTGTTCATCTAGAATAGAACCCATTAAATTTTCAAGGTCAAAAGTCAAAGGGCAAGGTCAAGGTCACGCAAACATCAAAATTCAAGTGTCGGCGGAGGTATGCACTCCCTGAGTGCACTGCGTCTAGTTTATGAATGTATTTGGATCACACAATACAAACCTTCCTAACACATGTAGAGGAAATTAGGCTATACAAAATCATAATTTACCTTACTTTGATGAAACAAATTTGTAAGAGTGAAGCGCTGAAAAAAAAAATAAGAGAAAAGAAAAGGAAAGGAAGGTGTCAAATTCTGCCCCTGGGGGGTGTTTCACAAAGATCCTAAGTTGGACTTAAAGGGAAATGCCAGTAGTGGGAAACACCCCACACACAAAAAATTAAATACACGCTCTTATTACCAATCATGTGAAAGAATATAATACGGGATGATACAAATTTGGCCTGGAAACTGCCTACTAATTGATATATTTGGTAAATTATAAAGCTATCTACTGCGGATTGATATCTCGCCGATGGTTGTATGTTGATATACAGCCTTGTGCGATGCGTGTTAATCCTATGGCAAATGCGCACATGGTAATTTGCACGAGCCACTCGCTCGAACGAGCGTATACATCTATGTGGCCAGCGCAGACGGGCCAAACTGACGGTGAATTTAGGCTCAATGTCAGCGGCTTTCATAAACGTTTTAACTGATATTTCTGCACTTAACGATACTAAGGTTCGGATTTTTCCACACACGCCCCTTTTTATGCTATTTCAACAATACTAATCAATTAGTTTGGCCAATAAAGTTATTTTCCACTACTGGCATTTCCCTTTAACTCTAAGTTGGACTTATAAACTATGGAAAGCCATTAGTTTCTTTGAAACAATTTTGTAAAACCTCATTTTAAAAGGAATAAAATGTTGATTCATATCATTGATATTTTCTATCATCAAGGGGATTTCATGTTTTTGATTTAAAATTTATGAAAAGTCTAAAATACTTGTATTTTAGCTTTAAAACATATTTTATTCCAAGGCTACAAATGGCTTTTCATAATTTGTAAGTCCAACTTAGAGTTAAGTTCAACTTGGGATCTTTGTGAGACACCCCCTGTACCACGGGCGTCGATCTGTCATTGATACCCATTGATCAGGGGGGGATGATCCATTCATCCATCCCCCCCTGATGAATGGGTATTACGTAAGTATCGACGCCCATGCCCTGTACATGTATCTTGTGATATCATCATCAGGCCTGCTTGGTTGGATTGAGTAAAGGGAAACACAAACGGTGGCCTTCTGTAGACAGGTGACCTCTAGATATAAACAGCTTCCAGTGCATTGTGATTGCGGGTCACATTTTGTGACCACATTTAATAGACTGATTGGCTCCTATATGACTAGAGCTAGCTCGCATTTTGAACTGTAAATAGAATGTATCATGACCCCGCACCACAAAATGTATACATGTATCATGCATGGGGGGGGGGGGGGGGGGGGTGGGGTTGACATTTTTATCAAAACTAAAAAAAAATAAATATATATTGGCAGGATTATTTCTCTCATTCTCTTGTACATGTATGTTTTGATACCAAGTTATTGAAACTTGGAACTTGGAACTTGGAACTTGAACCAAGTTCATGTAATTGAACTTTGTGTGTACTTTACTATCTTGAAATTTGCCGTTGTCCTGTATTGCTTGTACATGTTACTTGATTACCACAAGTTTGTAATATTATAGAAATCAAATAAATATTTAGTGAATTAGCAGGTTTATTTTCCTCTGCACTTTGATTGCAAGTTCATGTAATTGGACCTTTGTAAATTACTTTGTAGCTATCCTGAAACGTGCTAAGTTATAATTTGTCCTGCATATTATAGCTCTGTTCATTGCTTGTAAATTGCCTCTTATAAATTCAGATATCAAAGAAATTATTGGCAGGTTTAATTAACCCATCAAGGACGAGAGCTATTTTAAGGCAAAATTGTTTACTATTTTCCTCTACAAATTGGCAACTCCTAATTTTGTTCAACCTTTAAATGACTTACATGTAAAAAATAGAAAGAAAATATTTAGTAATTACAATTAAGGACAAATATGAAGTGACTTTGCCACAAAGTTGCCAATTTAAATGCCAAAATCTGGTTTTAAAATATCACAATGTGTTGCCAATTTAAGGATTTTCCTAAATTGTAGCGATCTACGCAGTAGTCAAAATCATTGAAAAATAACTAAAGCAGGTAGAGAAACAAAATAGGCCTCTAAAAATAGAGAAAATTATGCTCTTTCTCCTTGAATACTTCATATAACTTTTGATCTTCTTGCTGAAGTGTAGGACCACCAACCCACAAATATGTGGGACACCGTCCATTAATACCCTCACTCTCCTGCACATTTGGGTACAAAGTGAATGCAATTGAATCTTTGAGTAAGTACTCTGCTATCCTGAAATTTGCCACTTGAGACTTGCAATTTTCCTGTAAACATTAATGCATTGTACCTGCTCGTAAGTGACTACTAAATGTAAATACTCATCAAAATAGTCATTTTACAGTATTCCACTTCCTGGTCTGCTGTGGCTGGGGGATATCCCCTATTCTATTTATAAAGAGGCTCGAAATAAAGCTGTAGCTGTCCAAAATAAAAACTTACATTTTCCCTTTCAGGAAACGGCACAAATGTACATGTACTTGTATGCAGGAGTGTAGTATACAAATAGATATGAACCTGTAGCCCCAAAATACTGTTGAACTTGTCTGTATCAGCCCCAATACAGTTGAACTTGTCTGTATCAGCCCCAAAGTACTGTTGAACTTGTCTGTATCAGCCCCCAATACAGTTGAACATGTCTGTATCAGCCCCAATACAGTTGAACATGTTTATCAGTCCCAATACAGTTAAACATGTCTGTAGCACCAATGCAGGAATTAATTTGTAATTTTAGGGGGCTACTTTTCCAATCTGATGGATATCCAGAAATGTTTCACATAATTAATACCCTGTGGTAATTTTAGGGGCTACCTACTGATTTCAGGGGGCTATTTTGAAAATTATGGGGCAAAATTGCCCTCAGCCCCTGTATGTCGGATGTCCTACCCTGTATATCAGTCCCAATACAGTTGAACCTGTCTATAGCTGCAAACCTGCCTAAAGTGGCCATTAAAAAAGACCCCTGCAGTTTGTTTTTTGTAGTGCTGAGTCAAAACATTTACTGAATGTTAAAGGGATCTAGTAACTTTGTTGACATGTACAAAAAGTGATGAAGGGTTGATGCAATGTATATTGTTGTTATCTCATATGTCCACAGGCTATTGTGTGAAAATTTCAAGTCAAATGGACATTACATGGCCAAGTAATGAGCGAAAATGCAAAGTGATATTCACTAACTCACTGCACTCACTTTGTACACGGTTTCAAAACTCCACCTGAGTTTTTCTTATCTGAATACTTAAAACGTACATATCTTTGTAACGAAAGGGAAATTTGAAAAACCGAAACCGGTCTTATGATTTTACGAATACAACAAGGTATAAGGGAACCGCTAGAATTCAAATTTTATTTTGAGGATTTGGACAATGTTAAGTCCCTTTAATGACCTCAAAAAGTTTAGCATTCATGAAAACGTTTTATAGAGACAAGTACTGGAATAACTCTGCACTAATTTTTTGTATAGAACAGGCCCCATATTCATGAAAGCCCGCTAGCTAAAGTTACTTGCTTTTCTGGATGGTGTGGCTAAGAATTTAACACAATATACTTTAGTTACTAACTAGGGTTAACTTAGTGGGTACCTAAAGCTTACCAAGCTATCCCTAGTTGGGGACTAGGAAAACTGTTTTTTGCTCAATAAACGGCGCATTTAAAATACACTTAGCAATGAACTAAGCTAGCAGGCTTTCATGAATATGGGGCCTGGTCCCTGTATATACATTTGACTGACATTGAAAAACCTCAATGTTACACTCCAACTGGCACCTAATTCTTGTTTCATTGTTCAATTTATATTGTGTTTCTCGAAACCTTGAGCAGGGTACAGAGAGCACTCAGTGGAGTCATTTAGTTTCAGTTGATAATAGAACCAGAAAAAAGCTGCATCACTTCGGTGATCCCTCGCATATATATAATCCCCAAGTTGATTTCTATCCTTTGGGTTTATGTCGGGTTTATAATAGCTTCTGACCGCACGAGCAGTGAAAATTAAGGGGTTTCGGGGACGAACACCGTACTAGGGTTTTCTATAGCTCAGTCTGTAAGAGCACCGGTCTAGCAATCCGGAGGTCTCGGGTTCGAATCCTGTTGTAATCCCATTTTCTTTGCTCTTTTCCATTCATATTATTCATTTCTGGTCAGTTTTTTCTATATGTTTGAATTATTTGATAAAACAACCAGTGACAAAATACACGGGGGCAAGCGAAAATTCAATATTTTTATTTCGGGGGTTCCTTTTCGGGGGCTACTTTTCCAACTTTCGGGGGCTACTTTTATCATCTCCGGGGCTACAAATTTCCAGGCTCTTTTTCGAATTTCAGGGGCTACTATTAAGCTCTAATGCTGTAAGTGATCATCTCATAGGCATTTGATCACGATCCAAACAGAAAATCAAAAAAAAAAATCCCCCAAATCCAAATTTTTTTTCTTTTTCTTTTCGGGGGCTCTTTTGGGCATTTTGGGGGCGAATTCGCCCGCCGCCCCCGTGTATGTTTTTTGCTGACGGGGGCTCAGGGCGTATGAGCCCCCAACATGCCCACAAGAGCCCCCATAAAATTGCTTAGAGTTCAATGCAAAACAAATTTTAGAGTGCTATTTTCATGCTGGCAAGCTTGAAAAGTAGCCCCCGAAACATTTATTTTAATTTGTTCCCTTAATAGAACCTTGCAGCAACACAGTGCCTTGGGATCTAGTAACATCGTCCAAATCCTCAAAATCCAATTGGAATTCTAGCGGTTCCCTCATATCTTGTTGTATATTAACAATAGAAGCATGGGACAGCTTTAGGTTTGTCAAATTTCCCTTTCGTTAAAATGATATTCATGATTGAAGTGTTCAGATGTTAAACTATCCACTGGATAGTTGTAACCATGTTCAAAGTCAGGGCAATGAGTTAGTGAATATCACTTTGCTTTTTGCTCATTACTCGGCCATATAACATCCATTTGACTTGAAATTTTCACACATTACCCAGTGGATATATCAGATAACAAGAAAATATATTTCAAGTATTAACCATTCAACACTTTTTGCACATGTCAACAAAGTTACTAGATCCCTTTAATACTCAGAGAGATCTTACCATGTACTGATATGAGAAACCCAACTAGCTACAGGTATAATTAATACACAACACAATGTACTCATAAATATTGCAAAACCTCATAAACACTCTGGCAGTTGGGTTTCTCACATTGTCAAATTAACTTTCTCTCTCTCAAAACCATCAACAGTTCCTAGAGTGGAGTAATGTAGTTTCAGTTGATAAAAGGTCTTGACAGTAATTCAGTGTTAGAGGATGCACTGCTAAATGGCAATAGCTTACACAATGTGTCTGTAAATTATAGAGCTCTACAATTCCTCTACAGGTATATGTAGTTTGGAGAATAGAATAATGTGCCTGTTGATTAAAGGGACATTCCCTCTTTCGCAAGCCAAATTTTAAAAGTTGTGAGGTTATTGTCTTATCTGAAAGAAAATGTCATTTAATAGCATGCCTGAAAAAATTAGGGCTTGAAATCTTTTTTTTGTGGAGTTATAGACCTAAAACTAATAAACCGTCGTCCAATTTTAATTGTGCATTATATGTATATTCACCCAGTGAGAAAGTTCGTACACGGATTCCACGAAGTACCACAACGCTATGCGTGACCCCTACGTGACCCGCACACAAATAAGAATAGCATGTCCGCACACTAGGCAAAATAACCAAACCTTGCTTACTGACTACATGTAATTACATATTCTTCATTTTTGAGATATATTTCCGTGAAATACCTTAACTAATGTCGGCTTCACAATACCTTTACAAGAATAAGTAAAATATAGTTGTAATATTATGCTAAATCAGTTAAACTCTTTTATTGACGATATATAGTCTGATGGAGGGACGCATTCGTTTTTCATTTGTAGAATCCAAATTATAGGGCTGTTCGAGCTGATTTTTTGTGTGTGCGTTACATTCATCCCCATCCGTCAACTGGAAACTGTTCAGACGTTTTGTAAAAGAGGGACTGTCCCTCAATGTTAACACAATGTATTCATAAATATTGCAAAACCTCATTACACTCTGGCAGTTGGGTTTCTCACATTGTCAAATTAAACTTTCTCTCTCTCAAAACCATAAGCAGTTCCTAGAATGCAGTTATGTAGTTTCAGTTGATAATAGAACTTGGCAGCAAGTCAACAGTTCTAGAGGGTTGATGAAGCTAAATTGCCAATACACAATTCAGTGACATAGCCAATGAAGGGGTGTGGGGAGGGGGGGGGGGGGGGGGGGTACATGCCCCCCAATAATTGGCCCCAAACAATGTATAACGTATTTGTAAGGAAACTCTGTGTCTAAGCAATACATAAGGTGTGCCCCCCCAATCATTCACGTTCCCCCTCGATCAGACACAGAGCTACAATATCTCCAATATTTAAACTTTAAATCTGAGCTATTCAAAGACAGTGCCTTTTAATACACTATGTGATACATGTATGAAAACAGAGGCCTAATCAAGAAATTAATTTTATTTCCACATCTCTAGCTCACCGAATCAATGAAGAAGTTTGAGATAGAGGCGGCTCAGATATTGCACACATTTCAGTTTAGAACTTTTAAGGCCTATTGCTATATATCAAACATTGATTGCTATTCAATTTTTCGTTTACGAACCGTATTATCATGTTTTTCAACTTGTTTTCTCCACAGGGAGCATCCGCAATCTAGCGATGGAAAAAGTAGCGCAGACAGTGATGTTCCCATGTCGGTACGCGTCGTCGGGGTGCGTGAATACGATGTCGTACAACGAAAAGCAAGACCATGAGGAGACTTGCGAATTCCGGCCGTACTCGTGCCCCTGCCCCGGCGCCTCGTGTAAATGGCAGGGCTCTCTCGACCAAGTGATGCCGCACCTCACGCACGCACACAAGAGCATCACAACGTTACAAGGTGAGCATTTCATGATTTTTATTTCAATTTTTATATTCCCATTAGTAATAAAGAAGTACTGAATAGAGCAAGCAAAGAAAGAGATCTGATGAAGACAGTTCAGAAGAGGAAACTTGTGTATGTTGGTCATGTAATGAGAGGAGGAGGACTGCAGAAGACGTTACTTGAAGGAATGGTAGAAGGTAAACGGGAAAGAGGTAGACAGCGAACCACTTGGTTTGATGATGTCAAGAAATGGACTGGTAGTTATGGTGATGTTCGAACAATTGTTTGGGACAGAAGTAGATGGAGGTGCATAGCCGCCAACCCCTCCCTAAGGGACGGCACTTGATGATGATGATATTCCCATATGCGTGCAGTCGAAGATCCATCTAGTTATTATTAATTTTTGTGTAAGTGAGGACGGTTATATTCCTAGCGAAAGACGTCAACCTACCTGGAGCAGTGGACTAGGTAATGATGCAGAGTTGCTATGGGCATCATTATATGCTAGTTCTACATTTTAAGCAAATTACCAAATTGTATGAATATAAATGGTAATGATGGTAGTAATGAATAACTTTGTAATTACATTTGTTCAGGTGAGGACATTGTATTCCTAGCGACAGACATCAACCTGCCTGGTGCAGTGGACTGGGTGATGATGCAGAGCTGCTTCGGGCATCACTTCATGCTGGTCCTAGAGAAGCAGGAGAAGTATTCATGCTGGTCTTTGAATAAAAGAAAAGTACATTTAATAATATAATTGATTGTGTGATTTACTATGTCAGTATTTTGTTTGTTTGTAGGTGAGGACATTGTATTCCTAGCGACAGACATCAACCTGCCTGGTGCAGTGGACTGGGTGATGATGCAGAGCTGCTTCGGGCATCACTTCATGCTGGTCCTAGAGAAGCAGGAGAAGTACGACGGACTGCAGCAGTTCTTCGCCATTGTACAGCTCATCGGTTCGAGAAAACAGGCAGAAAACTTCGCCTACAGGTCAGTGAAAACAAATACATGTTGGCTCAGGGCGAATTTGCCCTGGAGATACCAAAAATAGCCCCTGAAAATCATAAAAGAGTCTCTATTAATTAAAATATGTGACCGGCTATAGCAAAACCCTGCACTTGTCGGTAATTCATGTTTTGAAGGAATTGGCATTTTAAGTTCACATAATGTGTGTAAAAGACCTATGATTGTAAAATTGAAACAATCATATATTCCCCAATTATTAACCAATTTGTTAGAACAAAACATCAAGTGAAAGCTTGTGATGAGGCCTCTCAAATGGTATGGAAATCTACATTTTGAATTTTACCGACAAGTGCAGGGTCATATATATTGTTCAAAACAAATTTTAGGGTGTTATTTTCATGAGGGAATACTTGTTAAGTAGCCTCCCCCAAAAATGAATATTATTTTTTTGCCTGTTGCTTATAAGGTAGGGTAGGACGCTAGCACTTGCCCGGGGCAAGTACAAATTGAAATCGGGCAAGTAAAATTACATAGATTGTCTGATTTGATATTTAAAAAAAAAATGTCAGAGTCAATATAGGGCCTAAATTTTTGATCCTAACAAAATCTTCTTCAGAGGAAATAATGTCAGTGGAAATTTTTTTGAGAGGAAATTAATTTCTTACTACCTGAAAATGTTTCTGATGATTTGAGTGTGAATCATAGTTTTATTGCTAAAATTGTGTTTGCAAGAGCAGTATGATATTGAGCACCCTGCTTTTATTGGTGAATGTCGCCCTCTACAGGTTAGAACTATACAATCAGAAGAGACACTTGTTGCATTAATGAATCTCCTTCACGGTAGTTCTTTTAAGTTTAATTTTGAATGTCGCCCTCTGCATGTTACAACTAAACAATCGCAGAAGACACTTGAGGTTGCATGCAATTCGCAAGCTATCCATGCACAAGCACCCTGTCTAAATTTTTCTAGTGAATTAAAGAAGCACATCTATCCTCTAAATTGCTATTATTGTTTTCAATGTCTCCCTCTACAGGTTAGAACTAAACGGTCACAGGAGACGCTTGTCGTGGGAGGCGACGCCGCGATCCATCCACGAGGGCGTCCAGGCAGCCATCATGAACAGCGACTGTCTGGTGTTCGACTCCAGCATAGCGCAGCTGTTTGCGGAGAACGGGAACCTAGGAATTAACGTGACGATATCAATGTGTTGAGGGCGTTGCTTATAATAAAGTGCAATCTATTGTATAGAAGTAAAAAAACTAAAACGTATGTTACATAATATGTAGGGTTTGGGACGTTGGCCTCTTACTTAATCCCTTCTGCGTCTCGCATTGTGGGAGTTATTTCCTTTTGCATCTCCCATTGAAGGAATGTTGGTTGTTATACCCCCGTAGCATCTCACATTGTGGGAGTTATTCCCTTTTGCATCTCGCATTGAGGGAATGTTGGTTGTTATACCCCGTAGCATCTCACATTTTGGGAGTTATTCCCTTTTGCATCTCGCATTGAGGGAATTTGGGTTGTTATACCCCCGTAGCATCTCTCATTGTGGGGATGATGGTTATTGTTCCCTTTTGCATCTCATATTTTGGTTGTTATAACCGTTAGAATCTCACATTGTGGGAGTTATTTCCTTTTGCATCTTGCATTCAGGGAATGTAGGTCATTACAATCTTTTGCATATCACATTTTGGGAGTTATTCCCTCTTGCTTCTTACATCTGGCATTATGTGAGTATCATGGTTCGTTGGTTCGGGCCGTTGTCCATCAATGCAGAGGTCGTGGGTTTGATTCCCAACCGTGGTTTTATCCCTCCATGGTGCTCCAAACAGAGTTATGAACAAAAAGAAGGGTGAGGCTCCAAGCCCTCAGTGGCTGGCTGCTCTTTGCTTGTATGTCCCCTGGGGAGTTGAAATCGCACTGTGTAATGGGATGGCATTAATAGAACAGAGTGACCGGGGGTATTTAAAGTACTGTGTCTGCAGCGAATAGAAACCATTGTCTGTCAAAACAACCGTAGGGAGACAGGACAGTTGGTCCTTATACCTAGTGACGAGAGATAATAATATTCCTGTTTTTACAGCGAATGGAAACTCTTGTACAGTCAAACATGTCTGTTAAGACAACCTCAAAGGGAGACGGTGAAGGCGGTCCTTATAAGCAGGCGGTCTCTATATATAGACAGGTTCGTTTACATGTAGACTGTTTGTAGGGGAGCCGAGAAAAGTGGTATTTGTATAGACAGGTTGTCGATAGAGCAGGTTTGCCTGCATTAAGTGTTATAGACTGTTTGAATATGTACAGCGACTGTAAGTGGTCACTGTAGAAGGGTGGTCACTAACACAGGTTTTACTGTATGTGAGGAATAACATCTGTTCAGTAATAACGTAAGAGGCCAACGGACTGTAAGTTCATTATACTACAGAATTAGTTGCCACTACAGACAGGCGGCTGCTACATACATGTGGCCACTAAAACAGGTTCGACTGTATGTTAGGAATAACATCTGTTACATAACATGTAGTAAGGGGCCAACTCTAACATTACAGCATAGCATAATGATTTTCAATGTGTGAAATTTCATTTTCTTTTTTTGCGGGCATGTACACGTGCACAGTATAATATGTGCTCGGCTTTGCATAATTTCCCTTTTTAAGAACTCAATTTTACCTGTTCCCAATTGCCTAGTCTCACTGCACTGTGTTTGCTTCCATTTCCTTTCCGTTTGACATCCAGAAGGTGCTAGCATGAAACAATCTGATGCGGACCAAGTTCGGAATGGACTAGTAGGATACTTTTAATTCGGCTCCGTTTCGCGTGAAACAAAACGTCACAGAACTTTCAAGATTTGCTAGATACCGACCGTTTGCGCCACATTTTGGTCGGTTGGTAACGGAAGGAGAAACGGTGCAGTGAGACTACCTATTTGCTGGTGTATTAACCGCACCTTTTTTCAAATTTTTTTTTTCAAAATTGGGGGTGCGGTTAATACACGGGTGCGGTTTATAGCGTATTAACCGCACTTTTTTTTTTTTTTTTTTTTGTGCAAAAAGGGGGGTGCGGTTAATACACAGGTGCAGTTTATACACCGGCAAATACGGTAGGCCATAATAACAATAATACCAAACCTTAATCATAACTTTGAATTCAGCGCTCGTACGTGTTTAAAACCATACTAGTGTACTCTCAACCTAACCCTATTAAACCAAAGTCTATTTTGGATAATAATAATAATAATAATCTCGATTTATATAGCGCCTAATATGATTGATACATGTAAGTTCAAGTTCATGTTCAAGTTCAAGTTGATTTTATTGTCCATAAGGAAATTTGTTGCGTTACATGCAATGATCGGAAAAAAATAAATATTTAAAACAATACAGTATACATTTACGTAAAAGTAGCAACTGCTGGAATCCTCCTCAGGGAGTGGAGAGGGTGCACAATAAAGTGCGGATGTGTATCCGATGGGCGAGTTATCAATATACAGTTGTTAACTGGTGGTGGAGGGAAAAGCATGGAATGTTCCACTCCCAAGGGATTTTAAATGCTATTGAGGGAAGAGTAAATAAGTCCCGAGACGTAGTCGAGGGACTTATTTTCTTCACGAAATAGCATTTAAAATCCAGAGGGGAACATTCCATGATTTTCCCGACAGCGAAGTTAACAACTGTTTTATCATCTGAATTGCCATGTAACAGTGCCATGTAACATCCAAAAATGTGACATGGCAGCTGATGTACTGTATTTACTAAGTCAGGTGATAAATAATAATAGTAGATGCAGATCCTTCTGGGAGAGTCCAACAAAGCAAAAGCACTGAAGAGGCTAACCTGGATAAATAAGACTACAAAAAAAACACAAAAAAACTTTAAATTGCATACTTATCATCCAAAATAGACTTTGGTTTAATTTGGTTAGGTTGAAAGTAAGCTATTAAATACCATGGGCGTCGATACTTACGTAATACCTATTCATCAGGGGGGGATGAATGAATAGATCATCCCCCCTGATGAATGGGTATCAATGACAGATCGACGCCCGTGTTAAATACCTAGCCGCATTGTCCAAAAGAGACTTAGCAAGGAACTAAGCTAGCGGGGTTTTTTTTTTATGAATATGGGGCCAGGATTTTAGTTTTTGAAAGTTGAGAGGGATGTTTTCACTCTTGGAAATGAGAGTGGTGAATATTGATGAATACATGCGTCTGTGTTGTGCACAGGAATATATATATAAGTGATTTGTTTTTTCGATTTTTTTTTTGTGGATTTTAATGATACTATGTCTTGGTAGAGGGTCATTTGGTCTACACTTGACCTGTCTGACACTGCATTTGTCTAATCTAATGTCATTTTGTCTAAACCCTGTTTACCAAAAGGACCTAAATTATTATTTTGTTTTTAATGGAAATAAAATTTAATAGCCTGTCTATAGATGTAAACAAGTACGAAATAAGACAGACACACTTTATTTCTGTTTTATTTAAATTATTTACAGAAAACGTGCTTGTTCGTCACTTAAAAATAATTAAAATTGTATTATCATTAATATAAATTATTATAACAATTTGGTGGAGCAAAGGGCCAATAGAAGAAAAATGTAATGTGGAATAGACCAAATGTGACCTTACACCACGAAACGACCAATAAGTCGGGGAAAATGATTATGCTGATGTTCACATGACATTACAGTAGAATTCATTACCTTTCAAATGGTATATAATTTGTCATATTCAGACAAGGCAAACCTTTGGAAAATGAGCGCCAAAGACTTGGAAAATGGCTGAAGCAGTTTTAAAAGAAGGGAGAAACGGGCCACTTCAAAGATCTGCGTCCATTCAAGCGCTGTAATCTGATAATTTTTATTTGATGAAAAAACATATTTAAACATGGTTTCTGACGATCAAAATTTTTCAGAAAGAAGATTAAGATACCTTCATTAAGGAAATACAAAAATCCCGAATCTCATATTTTTAACAAAATTTGACTATTTTAGCTAATAACAGAGAAACTATATCGGCGACATAATGGTCGTTTTGTCGTGTAAGGTCACAAATGGTGATAGACTAAGTTATATATCTACAGACATCTGATAAGAAGAAATAATTCATGGACAAATGGGATTAGACAAATTCAGTACTAGACAACTTGCCGTAGACCAAAAGGCTAAAGCCCGGCGCAGACAGAGCCAGAGCCGACTTGACCTGACCGGCAGGTTTTCAGTCGGATCGGGTCTGTGAGCGTTGCCTCACCGCTCCGATTTTGCCAGTCGGATGCTAGTCGGAAGCCAATTGGGGCCGATTTGACATGCTGAATCCGCCGCAACTGAATCGAACTGACTGTGTCTTTCAGTCGGGTTGGTCCGGTCTGAGTCGGTTCGGTTTGGTCCGAGTCGGCTCTGTCTGCGCCAGGCTTTAAACACCTCTTTTCTCTTTCAGCTTTTGTTGTGTTTCATCAATTCACGTAAGGTGCATGTTCGTTCCATGTTTTTTAGAAAGAATTCATCCTTTAAAAATGGAATATGACATTTTTAAATTTCAAGTGTAGGTTATGACTTTCTCTTTAAAGTATTGGTCTATGTGACAGCTTCTGTCAGTTGAAATGACTTATGTTCCTTTGAGTGCATCGACTCATGTGAAAATCTTAGATTTTGGATTTTTGGATTTTAGGATTACTTTGCTATTCAATATATATGTGGATTCGTAAGTGAAATCTATTTACCACTAAAATTAAGAATGCAGTGTTTTAATACACAGAGGTATGTGAATTTTATCTTTATCCATAGAAACAGTTCACTTCGTTGGCAATTACAAAAAATGATGAGTGATTAATAAAATGTGCATTGGAGTGATATGATATGTCCACAAAGTAATGTGTGAGAATTTCACGTTAATTGGATTTTTTTTTGCTGAGATATGAGCAAAAGTGCAAAGTGATATTCACTAACTCATTGTATTTACTTTCTACACGGCATGAAATTATCCCGTAGGCAATTTCAGATCTGAACACTTCAATCATAAATATCTTTTGAATGAAACGCAAATTTGAAATACCATTGTTAATGTGAACATGATAAGGTATGAGAGAACCACTAAACTTCCAAGTAAGTTTTCAGCGTTTTGACAATGTTACTAAGTTCCTTTAAGCCCTATATAAATGGAATTTATTATTGTTATTATCTTACTGTTTAAGGCATTAATTCATGTGAAATTAATATCCACTCGTACAAGATGTTCTTCAGTGTAATGCATTGATTTATGAAAAAAATGTCCCCTAAAAGAGAAATGGAGGAGATAATTTTTATCTTCAATTTACCGATTTATGCGAACTTTTTTTTCTCAAAATAAGTTAAGAAAATTGTCACTCCATTGAATCGATTCATGTAAAAGATTTTGACTTGGAATTAGAAGACGATAGCCTTTCAATTCTTTGATTTATCTTAATGTTTATTTTCACTAAATGAAAGCAACTGTCGCTGCAATGCATTGATTTATTGTATGTGAAAGTTTTTTGTCTACGAAATGAAGAAAGATGCTGCTTCAATATATTGATTTATGTACATTTCTTCCCCACAAAATGAAACAAAATTTGAAAATCTACAAAATAATGCACCAATGTGAAAGATTTTTGTGCAAGTATTTATTGCAATTAGTATAAGCGTCAAATAAGTTGGCATTGCAATGCGTTGATTGAAGTGAGATTTTTTGTCCGCAAAACGAAACAAAGAAAAAGAAATGAAGAAAATGTTGTTTCAGCACATTGATTTATGTACATTTCTTCCTCAAAAAATGAAACAAATTTGAAAATCTAAAAATGCACCGATTTAAGTGATTTGTTTGTGCAAGTATAAACGTCTAAATTGGCAATGCTATTCAAAATTTGCAATGCGTTGATTGATGTGAAAGTTTCTGTCTGCAAAAAGAAAGAAAGGAATTTCAAAAGAAATTGACGGTTCCGTGTAAATAGATAAATATGGTTGTGTATACTTCACTTTTATACAGAGTTCTTCAGTTTATTTATGCACAATTAACTATTCAAACATGATACATGTTATATGTGTATTATAACTGGGTACCTGGTCTGGTTAAAATTAGCCTTGTGTCGCTCTATGGCTGCCCGCGGCTAGTATGCTCCCCGGGGAGTTGCGAATATGCACAAGATAATTGTGCGGGCCATTTGATATATGTGTATTATGAAAGGGTACCTGGTCTGGTGAAAAATTAGCCTGGTGCACCTGTATGGTTGTCCCAAGGCTTGTATGCTCCCCGGAGAGTTGAGAAAGTGCACAAGATAATTGTGCGCGGTCCATTTAATATATGTGTATTAAATTGTTACCTGGTCTGGTGAAAAATAAGCCTTGTGCACCTCTATGGCTGCCCATGGCTAGTATGCTCCTCGGGGAGTTGAGAATGTGTACAAGATGATTGTGCGGGTCTGAACTGTACCAAATGACCTCGGATAATAATAATGAAAGGGCTTAGAAGATGTCTGGCCTTGCATTGGGCGCTGTACAAATACATTTTATCATTATTATCATGATTATTCTCACCTAATGTTATTTCCCTATAACAAATAAATACCCATATTTGGATAATTACATGTATTAAGATTATTTAAGTCTCTCTTTAGAGACCTAAAGAAGGAAAGAATTAATTTTTAATTGTAGGGGTCTACTTTTTCAATCAAATAACTATCACAAAATATTTCCCATAATACTCTATGGTAATCAAGATTTGTGGACTTTATATTATACTGTTGGCGGTGGAGGGTATAGCACGGAATATTACATCCCGAGGGATTTTAAATGCTATTGAGGGAAGAGTAAATAACTTATTTTCTTCACGAAATAGCATTTGAAATCCAGAGGGTAGGAATATTCCATGATTTTCACGACAACAAATTTAATAACTGTTTTATCATCTGACTTGACTTGCAGGGGTGTGCTATAATACCCATGTGCTATCCAAAAATAGAACACGGCAGCGACATGTACTGTATATACTAAGTCAGGTGATAAACAGGTTTATTTACATGCAATTTGTTTCCTATGGATCAAATAATATGCATTAGGGAACATTAATAATGAGGAATTATATCAAGCATTTTCTTTCAATTCAATGTTCAAAAATGTTTAACTTCTTATAAGTCAGTGATACCTAGATATTTATGTTAAAAAATGCAATGTTATCCATTTATATGATGTTAAAAATCATAATGAAAATAATAAACATTTTACATAAAATACTGCAAACACATTTATAGGTCTTATGTACCCAGATGTATTAATAGCATACAAACATCTAAGTTGTGTACCAACTGAATGTAAATGTATAGTCGCACATAGATAATACATTTGATGGGTGACATATTTTGCAGTAATATGAACTGATTTCCTTATTAAAGCGCAAACTGACTAGTTAACATTTAACACAAAAAACTCAATAACCACATTTATAGGCCCTTTGTACCCAGATGTATTAATAGCATACGAACATCTAAGTTGTGTACCAACTGAATATCAACTGAATATCAATTTATAGTCTCACATATATTATGCAACATAAAACTTTGATTGTTGACATTTGTTAGGTATAACAATTATGAATGTTTTCTTTATGCAAACACATACTGACTATTCATAAACATTTTACACCTGTACCCAAATGTATATCTTACTTGTGTACCAAGTAAAGATAATTTGTATAGTGACTCACAAATATGATACACCATAACATTCGATGGTTAACATATTAAAGTAAAACATGAAGTATTTCTTTATGAAAGCACATATTGAGTAGTTTCGGTGCGGATTTAAAATTTGCCGTTTCAACAATGTTATCAATGTCTTAGTAACATTGTGAAAGTCTAAAATGTTTAAATTTACGTTTATTGTGGAAGTGAACATTTTGTTTAAATTTACCATAGTAGTGAATGTACATGTGTTATATTTAAAGGGGAAGGAAACGCTGGAATTTTCGCTTGCTGTTACTGATAAGTCCAGAATTTCTGTCACGTTTAGTCGTATATATTTCGATCCTCTTGGGTATCACTAATAATTGAAATAATCAATGTTTTTTAAACCACTATCAACTGTTTTGACCGAGCACTCGAGGCTGCCATGTTTTCCAACGGCTCCGTACGAAAACGTCATCTGAGCGTGCACTAGCAAAAGCGAGTTATGTAACCGCTGTTGTTCGATCTGCTGCTATGTCAGAACCGTTGGAAAACATGGCAGCCTCCAGTGCTCAGTCAAAACCTTTGATAGTGGTTTTTAAAAACATTGATTATTTCCATTACTAGCGATACCCAAGAGGAAAAATACGACTTGAACTGACAGGAATTCTGCACTTATCAGTAACAGCAAGCGAAAATTCAAGCGTTTTCTTCCCTTTTTAGCACCATGCCGTTTGTACATAGCATGTCTGTCTTGTAAGTATGTATTATATAGTAGTGTAAAAAACAACAACAACAAACAAACTTGTGTATGAAAATGATCGTTTCCATTATATGATATACTGGCGAGAATGTTGAACTACCTTCGAAATAGGGGTTATTTAATTTTTGGTCAGAATAAAAAATGGAGGAGAATGAAACCTGAATAATTGTTTTTTTGAATGTTTTAATTCTTCGAAGTCTTTTTGTCCGCCTGTCTTGATTTTGATTCTCATAACTTTTAAATAATAGTTTCAACATCCGCTTTAGGTGTTGTAGGGATATAGAGCATAACACTCTCGATCAATTGAATAAAATACCAAAGATGATGACTGTGATGATGTGGACGATGGAGATGACGATGGGGTGAAGATGGTGATGTGATGATGGTGATGATGATGAAGATGATGATGGTAATGATGATGGGGAGGATGTCGTTGGTGATGGTGATGATGAGGGTGTTGATGATGATGATGCCGATGATAATGATAGTGGTGATGATGAGGATGATAAGGATGGTGATGATGGTGATGATGAGGATGACGAGGATGATGATGATGGTGATGAGGATGACGATGATGATAAAAATCGTCATGATCGTCATGATGATGATGATTGCCAAACCATGTCATGTTATTTTCGGGCAAAACCGTCTCATATTTGGACAAAATCGTGTTATTTTCTAATTAAGCCATCATTTTCGGGCATTTTAAAAACATTATTTTGCTTGTCAGCTGAAAAGTCGGGAAAGTTCGGGCAAAATACCTCGGCCCCCCGAGAAAAACGTTCCCCTACGCACATGATAACGTATAGCGAGCACTGTCAAACAAATTTAAAGGGACTAAGTAACATTGTCCAAATCCTCAAAACTTACTTGGAACTCGTTATAGTGGTTCTGTTATGCCTCGTAATTATTCGTATTACGAATAAAAGCATGGGAGAGGTTTCGGTTTGTCTATTTCCATTTCGTTCAAAAGGTATTTACGATTGAAGTGTTTAGATGTTTAACTGTCTACGGGATAATTTTAGCCGTGTACAAAGTTGTGCAATGAGTTAGTGAATATCACTTTGGATTTTTGCTCATTTCTCAGCCAAAAAAAAACACCAAATTAACGTGAGATTTTCACACATTACTTTGTGGACTCATCAGATCACATAAATACACATTTGTATTAATCTCTCATCACTTTTTGCAAATGTCAACAAAGTTACTAGATCCCTTTAAAAAAGGGCGTTGGTATCTAAAAACAGTCCTAGTGCGAAATAAATGAAATAATCAAATCAAATTTCTTTCGTAAGATTAAAAAAAAAAAGAAGCTTGGTGTGGGTGGTCCCATCATTGCAATCTTACTTGTAGAACCTGCCAGACAGCACGATGCCTATCGGATAGGCTACAATCACGGTGATTCGGTTGCCTTGCTTTCACACTACGAAAAAAAACCTGTGATTACAATGACAGTTTCTGGAGAAGTACCTGTCAATCAAACAAGGAGAACACTAGTACTGTACTACACCGCACGACTTCATTCGAAGCGAAGAGCGCCCCGTTTATTGGTGGAAGTGCATGTAAGGTCACGTAAGCTCGCCTCCCAAATCATGTTTTGGAGGTCAAGTCGTTCACCACTGCCGATTCGCACTGTGATTTGAGTGAATCATGATTTGAAACAACTCTGGACCATGATTTGAGTTCCGCGATTCGTGATTCCAATTAGTGTTCACACCGTCAAAAATACCGTGAATGGAGTGAAAAAAATAACTCAAATCATGATTGAAATCACGCATTTTCGCCAATGTGAAAAGGCTCTGTCTCTTCAGCTAAACTGGTAAAAAGCGGTTGAATGTACACTGAGCTGAGTAATCCTCTATTGTTCAAGATTATCAAAATCACAAGATTATCTCACAAACTTTGAACTACCCTTTGTGTAATTATACTACCAATACAAGCATGAAATAGGTTTCGGTCTGGGCCCTTCGTTATACATCATATTTATAAATGAAGTGTTCGGATTTATAATTATCCACTGGAGCATTATAACTGTGAACAAAGTTAGTCCGATGAGTTGGCAAATATCACTTTGCATTTTTTTTTCTCGAATTACATTAATTTACCATGGAAATGGTACACATTTTATCAACAAGTTGACATTTTTGCACAATGTGAACACAGTTACAATGTCCCTTTAAAGAATATGTGTCAAGGATCCTACATTAATTATGTTTTTCAAGATTTCAGATTCAATATTTTTTTTTACATATACATGTACAATACGCAAATGCATTCAGTCGGTATACAGTGGGCGTAGTTAAGCGGGGGATGGGGGGGGGGGGGTGGGGCACGTGCCTCCCCAACAATCTGAAAGAAACAATAACAAACTAATAAGGAAACCATTTTTGAAAAAAAGACAAACACAAGATGTGCCCCCAATCAGTCCGACCCCGCTAAACCACTGTCGATAAGCGACGTATATATTTCTGTTTTATTTGAGGATTTGGGGAAGGGGGAGGGGGGCATATTAGCGTCTTTTCGCTCTGCGACGCATGTGCGGCGACGGGGGATTTAATTCCGCTGTGACCGTCCCCGTACTCTGGCTACCATCGCGATCTATTTGCAGTTTCGCAATTCTGAATACGCGGGAGTTTCACTCGTTCCATTTATCATGCATGTTGTACTATAAGCATACGGTATAGGCAGTACAATTCACAACATACTGTGCATGCAGCGCGTGCATGAAACACGTGAGGCAGCGAGCCTCGCCGTCCAAGCGCTCTGATTGGCTGATCACGTACCCGCGTAGCGGCTCTACGACCGACGTTAATTCGGGTCAAATACCGTCCTAGGTTTGGCCGCTACGCGGAAATTTTCGCTCTGAGTGCGACCCCCCGCTAAGATTAGCGTTGTAGCCACACTCCCGTCGCAGAGCGAAAAGACGCTATTGTTTCACCCCCGGAGAAAAATAAAATCACATATTATCGACGTATGTGCATCGGATTGTGAATAATCCTTACATTAAAGGTGGTAGTAACATTGTCCAAATCCTCAAAATCCAATTGGAATCTAGCAGTTCCGCATACCTTGTTGTATTTGTATTAACAATAAAAGCATGTGACAAGTTTCGGTTTGTCAAATTTCCCTTTCTTAAAAAAGATATTAATAATTGAAGTGTTCAGATGTTAAATTATCCACTGACCGCGAAAAAAGTGTACAAAGTGAGTGCAATGAGTTAGTGAATATCACTTTGCATTTTTGCTCATTACTCGGCCATATAATGTCCATTTAACTTGAAATTTTCAACACAACACCCAGTGGACATATCAGATGACAACAAAGTCACTAGATCCCTTTAAGGAGCGATGGCCGGTGTGGTCGCGGATTTGATCCGGCCGCGGCATTAGTCCGGGCAGTGGCAATTAAGGGGGATGGCACCTAAATCAAATTTTAAAAGTTTTTAAAACCAAAGCACTACATCTAACTATATCCACCAAATATAACCATAGCCACCAAATCTAACATAATATAGCCACCATGTGTAAGGGTTAGTTTTTTTCTCAATCATATTTTGAAAAATTGAAGTTAGTAACCCAAAATAATATATCGCGGGCAAGTCGGACAAAATCCGCGCGCGGATCTTGTCCACCCGACGATCCCGCGGCCGGACTTTTCCACTCCCACCCCGGTCCTATGGATTAGTAATGCAAGCATTGCACTTTCCAGTTTCCAGTCGAATGGAGTCGATATGTGACGGATTTGTCTTTATTCGTGCATGGTAACTCATGCCTGATAGAAATCGACCTTCCAGTAATGTGAAACAAATGTATTAATCATTTTACATGTCAGCACAAAATAAGTGACCATAAGAATAAGTATTTTAATTTCTGATCACGATAAAGATATTTACCTTCGAAATTTCAGCTGTCATTCACAGCTTTCGTCAGAGTTAATTGACAACCAAAACTTCGGAAGTTAATATTTGTATTTGTATTGTGCTCTGAAGTGGTAAATGCTTATTCATATGGAATACTATACAGATGAACTTTCATACAAACAAGAACAGTGATCAACATTATACAAATCATTGCCATTTATCATGTTTATTTCATGATTTTTGCACAAATTAAAATGCTATGGACGATTTCTTTCAATACGGACAAACAAACTACACATGTTTTCATTTGAGATTTTTGCTGATTTGTGCATCCGATTTGTGATGTACTCCTTTTATCAGAAGAGTTGACCATAGTTTGACCCTTAGTCAGTGGCGTAGCGGGGCTCGGTCTGATTGGGGACCCTCTTTCTTTCCCTGATTTTCCACTGTGTGTATGTGTGTGTTTGTGAGGGGTGGTGGGGGGGGGGGGGGGGGGCAAAGAAAAGATATTACGAAGCATATTATCTGACGTAAAATGGAAACGTGCATCGATTTGTGAAGTAATCCTTTTATTCAGAAGAGTGGGCCATATAGTTCGCTCACCCCAGTTCACCCCACCGGTCAGTGGTGGAGCGTGGGCGGACGGATTGGGGGCACACCTTTAAGTATGTGAAGAAAAATTATAAGCTCCGTTTCATGAAAGGGTCTTAGCTAATAATGCCCCCCAGGATCATCCCACCTATATACAATATATACCTGCACCGGAATTTCAACCATTTGTGAAAGCCTCTTCATCTGTATTTATTTTGTTTGTAACTTGTAACTTCTAGCTTGTTACTTTATAACATATGCATGTATACATAAACTTTATGTTTTATGTATTATTGTTGTATTTTGAAAACAGCAACCATTAGACCATGTTTTCCTGAGTGAATATTTTTAAATAAATAGGTGAAAGAATAAATCAATCAATATGAGAGAATTGTAGAATTGTTATTTCTTTATTTTAATCATTTATTTTTCAGCATTGTTGGTTGGTTTTTATTTCAGTTGTGTCATTATATATGAAAGCTAATCAAAAAGTATTTAAACATTCTTATCAAGTTGAAAAGCTTCTTATATAAAGAGTTGTGTATTGCTTCAAAATTACAATGCATTTTAAACACGAATGAACGCGAAACTTCTCTTGAATTTGTTGTTTCAGCATTTTTTGTGTGACTTTCAATAACATGCAACACAACAACCGTAGTCATGGTAGTCGCGACTCGCGCAAATTTTGTATCAAAAGATCGCGCAAGACTACGCGCTGAGAGAATTTCGCGTTATATACACTCGCACAAATCGATAAGGGGGGTGGTTAATTGGCCCTCAGTGTTTAAAGAGTTCAATTTTTCATTCGGCATGTTTATGTGCGTCCTTAAAAGTACATGTGACACCAAAACCATAATCGCGACGCGCGTAATTTTGTTATCAAAAGATGCGCAAGACTACGCGATGTGAGAATTTCGCGTCACAGAGTAATCGCAAAACGAGAGTGGGGGGGGGGGGGGGGGGGGGGGGGGTGGGAGGTGATCGTTCCCCAGTGTTTTAAGAGTTCAATTTGTATTCGGTAGGTTATGTGCGACCTTAAACATACATGCGACACTCAATCGTAGTCGCGACGCGCGTAAATTTTGTATTAAAAGATGTGCAAGTCTACGCGATGTGAGAATTTCGAGTTTAATCGCAAATCGAGAAGAGGGGCGAAAGCGGGGTTGAGGTTATCATTCCCAATTGTTTTAATGGTTTAATTTTTATTCTGCATGTATAAAGTAAAAGAACAGTTTTGGGAAAGTTACCGAAAACAATCTATAATGGCCAAACGAATTAATCAATATTGTTCAATAAGTATTTAAAAAGGGACCTTGGTGGTAAAATCCAAACCTAAGCATCGTTCAATGCAAAAATATCGGAAGAATTCCAATGGCCGCCCGTGAAATTTATACATCCACCGCCCGTTCGCACCTGTCCGCGCCGGCTAGCGCTGGCTGGAGATATCGACAAGCCGGGACAAGCCCGCATACCGGAGACCACGTGTAGACCACGAGGTATTTTGCACGTATAGCGTATGTGCGATTCCGCGTTGGCGGTATGATTTGCAGTAATCAGTTTTATAGTTTTGCAAATATAAATTATTTAGTAGTAGGTGGTTTCCTGGCTATTTTTTTTTATAATTCCATATTAGTAAAAATTGTATTCTTTCACATGGTTGGTAATAAGAGCGTACATTTCATTTTTGTTGTGTGGGGCGTTTCCCACTACTGTCATTTACCTTTAAGTGCGACCTTACATACACATGTGGCACCAAAACCATAATCGCGTATTAAAAGATGTGTAAAGCCCTCTGCAGACAGAGCCGACTCGACCCGATTCGACTGTTTTTCATTCGGATCGGCTCAGTTTTTAGTGCCTCGTGACACCACATTATGCCAGTCGAGAGACTGATTTAACACAATGAATCGGGAAAGACCGACCGGGCCCAACTCTAGCCTGATTGAAACCAGTCGGATCGGGTCGAGTCGGCTCTGTCTGCGCCGGGCTTAAGACTACACGCTGTGAGAATTTCGCGTTACAGAGTAACCGCAAATCGAGAAGAGTGGGTGGGGGGGGGGGGGGGGGGGAAGTGATCGGCCCCAGAGTTTTATGAGTCAAATTTTTCACTTAATCATCCCTCACTATACTATCGAAAACACTTTAAAGGAATCTAGTTGCAATTAAGGTGGCGCAACAGTTACCATGGTCTGCTTTCTCCCCTGATACGAGCCCTATCGAGCCTGCCTGGGATGCCTTAGTCCCAACCATCAATGAAGTACAGCATGTAATCTGTAATCACCCATTCATCAGGGGGATGATCTATTCATTCATCCCCCCCTGATGAATATGTATTACGTAAGTATCGACGCCCATGAACGACAGGGACAACTTTCCTCATACTCAACAAGATTGATCTCAGGCTGTGTATGACCAAAGAGTGGGACTATCAGCCCTTTGACATCGTCAACAATCTCGCTGAGAGCATCCTGCGACGTCTTAAAGGGGCCCTGCAAACCAAATGCATGTTGAATTCTGTTCATCTGTATTAGTGTACACATTCAATATTTGTAAACGGTTTGACCTAAATATGTTTTGTATATTTTTAAACATTTTATCATTTATTTGTCTTCATGTTGCTAAGCCCCACCTCCTAAAAAACTTTAAAGGGGTAGTTCAGTTTTGGTATAGAGGACGCTGCACGACTTAATTTTTTTGTGAGATAATGAAAAACAGAGGGTAAAATTTGAAAGTGCATTCAATTTTAATTGCAGAATAAACTTTATTTGATCAAAATCGGTTCAGAAACAGCTGAAATATCAATAAATATATCTGATTGGAATAAATCTGGGGCCCAGATTTATTCAATGTTTTTTCTTTTTTTTTTAAATGCTTACACTTTTTCCAAAATTTTCAAAAGAGGTTGTTAAATAGTTGTTGATGATCTCTCTATTTAATCATTATTTCAACAAAACGTCACATGCATAATTTTGTATGAAAAATGGTTGAAGCCAATACTTTTTTTAGAGAGCGCCCTCTTGTGTTGTAATGGCTCTTTTTATGATAACAGGCTTTTTACTTAGTCGTTTGTAATTTTCTATACCTTTCGAGCATGGTGGAGTTAGTTAGTAATGTTATTGTGCAGGTTTCGGTTACTAAAGCTCAGTCTTACCAAAACATTTTCATGCAAAAAGTCCTTTCCAACATGTGTCATCTTGTATGCTGACCAAAGATGCAAATTGTAACAACAGATTTAATACTGCTGTTGTTTTGCATCTGTTGGGGGTTTTACCCCCAATATACACTTTGCGAAGGACAATTGCACTTCAATTTAATTGTGATATGATTTTCCGAACTTGATCATTTAAGTATTGTGGTCATATACACGACACATGTCATAAATAAATCGCAGTGACACACTCAAATTCGTATACAGTTGTAACAATCATTTATTCAAACTTTATGGGCAACAAGATGAGTGTATAACATTTTTTAGTAAAATAATGTATGTGCAATGAGATAAAGACATTTAGCAAAGACCTTTATACAGACAAAGTCAGACGAAAGAGGAAGCAGTTTGATACTATTACCCCGGTCATAGGATACAATGCAAACCAGCACACATTGTGTGCACCCTCTCCACTCCCTGGGGAGTATTCCTTCCAAGCGGCTCATGGGCATTGAGAAGATCATTCACATAAAGGATTTCACTTCCTACCGGGTCCCCATTGATACACCTGGGTAGAGAGCAGCTATTGTGGTTAAATTGTCTTGCTGAAGGACAAACGCGGTGGGCAGGGTTCGAACTCGGGATCTCATGATCGGAAAGCGCGCGCTCTACCAATCTTGCCACACCACATCCGCAATGAGATAAAGACATTTAGCAAAAACCTTTATATAGACAAAGTCAGACGAAAGAGGAAGCAGTTTGACAATATTCAAAATGTGGGGGGAATAACAAAGGGTTTTTCCCATGCAGTAATAATAGATTTAAAATAAATGAAGAGCTCACTTCCAAAAGGCGCTAAATCCACTTTCCATACAAAAATTGAGTTAACGATATATCTACATGTATAATCTACGTAGCTATCTAGGAATCCACATTTTACGTCAAATAACTCACTCAAAATCAAAATATAGAAAGTTCAACTTTCATATTCCCATACATGCCATAGGCACGTGTACAAAGTGGGACAAAGAAACCTGTTTTCCTCGGAAGTTGAAAAAGTGGATTTAGCGCATTTTGGTTGAAAGCTCTTCAAATATGATCGGGTGTATATCAAATAATTCAAGGAACATTACAAATAACACGTACAAACACTACAGGGATATAGTACAACGAGACAAAACACATAAGGCAAACTACATACTCTACATCATTGTCCATAATGTTTGCATTTTCTTTTAAAAGATGTGAGTGATGGGCATTATTTTACTTCATTCGATAATTCATTCCAAATTCTTGGTCCACCAAAAGTAATTCTTGTTTTTGAAAATTACGCAAATACAATTTATTAGATTGACGAGTTTCATAATTTGTATAATACAGGTTTTCTCAGCCAATTTCGTAAGCTTCTCATTCGTTTTGATAAGCGTGTCATTCAATTTCGCGAAATTGAGCTGAAGGCTTGCAACTGTGGTTCAAAATTGCAGTTTGTTCATACGATTTACCTCTACGGTCAAGTGATTTACCACTTTTAGCATTCAATTTAAAAAACACGCTATTTGCATTCAATTTCGCTAACGGATTTCACGGAAGGCGGTATTACATAATCACGAATTTTCTCGCTTTAAATTGAATGACAACTTTACGACACCGTCGTTTAAATCGAATGCAAACACAATGTTTTCGAATGATCGTTATATGAATTCGAATGCTAAAACACGAATTTGAAGTTTGAACTGCAAAATACAACTGTGGTGACAAAATCGGCGAAATTGAATGCACACAAAATCATTGTTAGATAATTTATGTCCAAATGATGTATGAAAGTTTCACTGAAAAAGAACACTGTTTCCTGATTATTAAAAAGAGCGAAAATTTTCGTCAGCTTTTACGAGTATACTGTATGACGTTTATGAGGTTTATAACCGTTCATCATAGACGTACCCGGGGGGGGGGGGGGGAGGGTGCAACCCCCCCCCCCTTTGACCAACAAATGACTGTTTTGGGAGGATTGAACCCCCCCTTTACAACTTGTAGCTGGTCTCGAGACCACATTTAAGAGGTCTGGACCACCATTACCGATGGTCTCGGCCTCGAAAATGTTGGAAATTCTCGATCTCGGCTTTAACATTTTTCAACGGACACCCCCCTACCCCCCCCCCCCCCCCCCCCCCCCCCCCCGCTTACAGGATTGTCAACAAATGGCTTGTTCTCGGCATCGAAATGTTTTGACCGGTCCTGGTCTCGGCCTCGAAAATTTTGAAAATTCTCGGTCTCGACTTCAAACATTTTCAACGGACAACCCCCCCCCCCCCCCCCCCCCCCGCTTACAGGATTCTCAACAAATGGCTTGGTCTCGGCCTCGAAAATTTGTGACCGGTCCTGGTCTCGGCCTCAAAAATTTGTGTCCGGTCCTGGTCTCGGCCTCGAAAATTGTAAATGTACTCGGCCTCGGCTTCGAAAATTTTCTACGGCCACACCCCCCCCCCCCCCCCCCCCCCGCTTACAGAAATTTGTCTGACGAAATAACCCCTCCCCCCCCCCCCCCCCCCCTTGAAAAAATCCTGGGTACGCCACTGCCGTTCATTAACGCTCTTGAGCTGAATTATTATCAATAATAGGGGCATACTAAAGGGGCATTTGAAAAAATCTACCCCTATTTTATTCTTTTCTTACCATAAGCCAAACAAGACGGTAGAAGAGAAACGAGGAAGCTCCAAGTAATTTGTGTGGAGCTAGACACTTTACAGGTGCACCTTAAAGGGGTAGTTTAGTTTTGGTAGAGAGGGCGCTGCACATCACAATTTCTTTGTGAGGTAATGAAAGACTGAGTGTCAAATTTGAGAGAACATGCAATTTTAATGGCAGAATAAACTTTATTTGGTCAAAATCGACCCAGAAACGGCTGAAATATCAATAAATATATCTGATCTTATAATTATTTGGGGCCCAAATAATTAGATGATTAATTTCAAAAAAATAAAAAAATGCTTGCACTTTTTCAAAAATTTTCAAAAGCGTTTTTAAAATAGTTGTTGATGATCTCTCTATTTAATCATTATTTCAATAAAACATCACATCCATAATTTTGTATGAAAAATGGTTGAAACCAATGCCTTTTAAGAAAGCGCCCTCTTGTGTTTTAATGGCTCTTTTTGAATGATAACGGGCTTTTTTACTTAGTCGTTTGTAATTTTGTATACATTTCGAGCATGGTGGAGTTATAACTATTAGTTTATAATGTTACTGTCCAGGTTTGGTTACTAAAGTTCAGCCTTACCAAAACTGTACTACCCCTTTAAATTATAAACTCTTCACTTCTGCCTCATTATAATATAAGCCTGTGCGGCCAAGCTGTTCTATTGAAAGACAAAACAAATTATCTTGTAATTTAGATTATTACAGAATGGTAGTAACCACAACTTGCACCATATCATAAATAATTGTCATTTAAAGTCCGCTATTCACGCGGGTATCATAGCGCTTACAAAAAAAATAAGAAATACAAAATACAACCAGAAACTAAATGCTTACATAATGTTTACGTAATGATTAACTACAAAAAAAAAAAAAGTGTGTCTTCAATTGTGATTTAAATACAGTGATATATTCAAGTTCACAAACTTTTTGTTGTAATTCCAACTTGCCCGAAAGAGAGAAGAAACTTACAATCGATTAATTTAAAATGCCGTGTTATCATTAAAAAAGCAGCGCTCTCTAAAAACATATTGGTTGAAACCATTTTTATAACAATTTGTGAATAATTATGATGCTTTGTTAATTATTATGATTTAATAGAGAGATCACTGACTAACAACTATTTAAAAACATCTTTGGTAAATTTGCGAAAAAGTGCAGGCATTTTATAGATTTATTTCTTAAATTGTTGAATAATTACTAAGGGACCCACATTTATTCCAATCGGATAAATATTTAATGATATTTCAGCTCTTTCTGAACCGATTTCGATCAAAATAAAGTTTGTTTTATCTTTAAAATCACATGCTCTTCCAAATACTAGACTTAGTTTTCCATTGCTTCACAAATTAATTATTTATTGAAGCACCCTCTAAAGCAAAACTGTACTATCCCTTTAAGATCAATGAACACATAACTTAGTACGACGATGATTTTTCAAGATATAGGCCTACTTGAAAACATATTTGTTTACATTTTGATGGATTAGACTACTAAAACAGTAAGCCTATAATCTTTCACAAATTAGGACATTATTATTATTATTTATTAATTTATTATTATTATTTGTATTTATTTATTTATTTATTTTTTATTTTATATATTTTTTTTTTTTTTGGGGGGTGTGCTGGCTCCCTTTAATTCAAACCACTGACCTGCTTTTAACAACGAGTTCACATCATGCATGTCATGAAAGAGAGAGAGAGAGAAAGAACAGAAAATAATAGCATTACTCTAGTCTGTCAAGCCTACAATTCAAATTCGGTACTGTTCAAAATCCATCAAGTGTGAAGACACAAACCATAGTGCACGGGTTATTGCACTCAGACCGCAAGCTCGCACAGCGATACTCTAGCTAGCTAGCTGCGGTGTACTGTGTGAGAATTATAAAACCGCGTGCACATTAGCACACGGCACACAACCAAACCGGCGCCACAGTAGAACACTGCACATACTTGTCACGTCCAATCTGCACACACACCAAAATGGCGTACCTTATGTTGTACTTAAGTGTCGTGGGCATAATCTTGCTCCAAACTTTTGCGGCAGTTTCGACCTTCGGCGCGGGCCACCGGGAAAAGTTTAATACAAAAGGGATTACGCACTATGTCATACATTAATTTATTCATACTTTTCGCTGTTCTATATTTTCTCGAAGCCTATTACCAAACGCTCCTAAATTATTGTGAACATATCATAATAATATTGAATAAACAATGAATCAAAAATTACTTATTACCAAACATTGATTACTTCAATTCAATATAATATCATAAGTATCATAAATAATTAATTTCAATTATACCTACCGTATTTACATAATTTCTTTTATAATTCTCTCAAATTATATACCTCATGTGCATTATAATTGTGTTCATGTCTATACATTTTCATGAAAAAAGTCCGTTCCAACATGCGTCATCTTGTATGCTGACCAAAGATGCAAATTGTAAAAACAATATTGAATACTGCTGTTGTTTTGCATCTACACTTTGCGAAGGACAATTGCACTTCAATTTAATTGTGATATGATTTTCAGAACTTGATCATTAAAGTATTGTGGTCATATACACCACACATATCATAAATAAATCGCAGTGACACACTCAAATTCGTATAAAGTTGTAACAATCATTTATTCAAACTTTATGGGCAACAAGATGAGTGTATAACATTTTTAGTAAAATAATGTATGTGCAATGAGATAAAGACATTTAGCAAAGACCTTTATACAGACAAAGTCAGACGAAAGAGGAAGCAGTTTGATACTATTACCCCGGTCATAGGATACAATGCAAACCAGCACACATTGTGTGCACCCTCTCCACTCCCTGGGGAGTATTCCTTCCAAGCGGCTCATGGGCATTGAGAAGATCATTCACATAAAGGATTTCACTTCCTACCGGGTCCCCATTGATACACCTGGGTAGAGAGCAGCTATTGTGGTTAAATTGTCTTGCTGAAGGACAAACGCGGTGGGCAGGGTTCGAACTCGGGATCTCATGATCGGAAAGCGCGCGCTCTACCAATCTTGCAACACCACATCCGCAATGAGATAAAGACATTTAGCAAAAACCTTTATATAGACAAAGTCAGACGAAAGAGGAAGCAGTTTGACAATATTCAAAATGTGGGGGGAATAACAAAGGGTTTTTCCCATGCAGTAATAATAGATTTAAAATAAATGAAGAGCTCACTTCCAAAAGGCGCTAAATCCACTTTCCATAAAAAAATTGAGTTAACGATATATCTACATGTATAATCTACGTAGCTATCTAGGAATCAACATTTTACGTCAAATAACTCACTCAAAATCAAAATATAGAAAGTTCAACTTTCATATTCCCATATATATATACATGCCATAGGCACGTGTACAAAGTGGGACAAAGAAACCTGTTTTCCTCGGAAGTTGAAAAAGTGGATTTAGCGCATTTTGGTTGAAAGCTCTTCAAATATGATCGGGTGTATATCAAATAATTCAAGGAACATTACAAATAACACGTACAAACACTACAGGGATATAGTACAACGAGACAAAACACATAAGGCAAACTACATACTCTACATCATTGTCCATAATGTTTGCATTTTCTTTTAAAAGATGTGAGTGATGGGCATTATTTTACTTCATTCGATAATTCATTCCAAATTCTTGGTCCAGCATAAGAAATTCTTGTTTTTGAAAATAATGCAAATACAATTTAATAGATTGACAAGTTTCATATGTTGTAATATGTCCATTTTCTACAAAAGAATCTTCAAAAAATTTGTGCAATAAAGGTTGACAATGAGAATACATAAAAATCGCTATCTGTTGTTTATTTACCTTAAATATGGTTCAATTGTATTTTCTAACAAGGGCTGTCAATTAGAAGTTAATCTGAATGCACGCTTCTGGAGCACCAACATCATGACATAGGTAGGTTTTTGCACAGTTTCCCCAAACAATATTGCAGTAGCTGAGGTGAAGCACGGTCATGGTGTTATATAAATTGATAAGAACATTAAAATGATTTTGTCTTAATTCTACATGTATTAGTTAAACTTCACCAACAGCCTTCGCTACTTTAGATGACGCAACTTTAGCAACATGTTCTTTCCACATCAATTTCTCATCAATATTTATACCTACAAATTGCACGGAATGAACAAAGGATATACTGTATTGATCAATTAATTTTATTATGAGTTTTTATCAATATTCTTATGTTTATGTTGAGTATACGCTATTCACGCGGGTATCATAGCGTTGTGTCTCCAAAAGGTGGGTCTCCAATTGTGATTTAATTACAGTGATAGATTCAAGTTCGTAAACTTTTTGTTGTAATTCCAACTTGCCCGAAAGGGAGATAACTTACAATCGGTTAAGTTAAAATGCTGTTATCATTCAAAAAGCATGCCGTTAAAACACATAAGGGAGCTCTCTAAAAACATATTGGTTGAAACCATTTTTATAACAATTTGTGAACAATTATGATATTTTGTTAATTATAATGATTTAATAGAGAGATCACTGACTAACAACTATTTAAAAACATCTTTGGTAAATTTGCGAAAAAGTGCAGGCATATGTAAACATTTTCTTAAATTGTTGAATAAAATAATGTGGGACTACATTTTTTTAATTCCAATCGGATATATTTATTGATATTTCAGCTCTTTCTGAACCGATTTTGATCAAAATAAAGTTTGTTTTATCTTTAAAATCACATGCTCTTCCAAATACTAGACTTAGTTTTCCCACTGCCTCACAGATTAATTATTTATTGAAGCACCCTCTAAAGCAAAACTGTACTACCCCTTTAAGAACACATGAACACATAACTTAGTACGATGATGATTTTTCAAGATCAGTAAGTAGGCCTTACTTGAAAACATATTTGTTTACATTTTGATGGATTAGACTACTAAAACAGTAAGCCTATACTCTTTCACAAATTAGGACATTATTATTATTATTTATTAATTTATTATTATTATTTTTATTTATTTATTTATTTATTTTTTATTTATTTATTTTTGTTTTTTGGGGGGTGTGCTGACTCCCTTTAATTCAAACCATTGACCTGCTTTTAACAACGAGTTCACATCATGCATGTCATGAAAGAGAGAGAGAGAAAGAACACAAAATAACAAGCCTACAATTCAAATTCGGTACTGTTCAAAATCCATCAAGTGTGAAGAAACGAACCCAAGTATCAATTGAGTGCACGGGTTATTGCACTCAGACCGCAAGCTCGCACAGCGATACTCTAGCTAGCTAGCTGCGGTGTACTGTGTGAGAATTATTAAAACCGCGTGCACATTAGCACACGGCACACAACCAAACTGGCGCCACAGCAGAACACTGCACGTACTTGTCACGTCCAATCTGCACACACACCAAAATGGCGCACCTTATGTTTTACTTTAGTGTCGTGGGCATAATCTTGCTCCAAACTTTTGCGGGAGTTTCGACCTTCGGCGCGGGCCACCGGGAAAAGGATGATGGACTCCTATTATCCAGGGACACACGCGAAGTCGGCCACGATCACGGCGCCGGCGATGAGGAGGTATTCGCCATCGTCGGGAATTATTTGCTGGAGGCGGAACTGGCGGATTTGAGGGTTTCGCGGGATTTTGAGAGCAACCACGATGGCGTCATTTCGAAGAGTCAGGTCCTTATTTTGGTGTCGACCCTCTATTCGAGACTTGGATGCGAGCAGCGCGTTCAGAATTGTAGCGAGGTAAATACAAGAATAAACAACTTTTTACAACTTTAACTTAATTAATATCATTGTTTTAAAAAGATTGCATAATTTATGCAATTTATGAGTCAATCACCAGACTTTAATGTTCTTTTTAAACAAAACTGTAACTAAATCCGTGTTATCGTTTGAAATTAGCATCATTATAAAATATAAAAAAAGAAGGGCTTGGATGTCAGCAGAATAACAATGTTTAATATTCTTAAAACAACAGCTTTTATATAATTCATGTTATGGTTTAAACTTAAAGTGATCGCTGAAATTGAACTTTATTAACATTTTAAAACTTCAAAACAGTTTTTTGCTAACGCTGCTATCAATTTATGATATGTACGATGAGTATATTTTACTTGTTATTCACTGTTATGCAAATATTAATAATGAAAAACGTTAATGTACTCTTTAATGTAGTCTTTCCCACAATGGCGGACAAAATGTATACATTTTTTTGTCAGCGATGCGCCTAGCCGTCTAACCATTTTGACTATAAGGTTACTGTAAACAGGCGTACAAATAATTGTAACTTTGAAAGAAATTTTGAAAATATATCCACAGAATATACAGATGAAAAGTTACTTATTCATCATGAACAACGTGAAAGTATAATTGCTTTTTCCCACTTTAATGCATGGTGGACAGTTAATGCCGAAACATTTTTCGGGGTAGTCCGCAAAATCCAACTTGCTATGGGAGTCCTTTAATATTATTACGTCATACTATCCACCCCCATATTGTCGAGTGAAACAACAAACGAAAGAGAAAGACTGATTTTTCGGTCTATTTTGCAGGGATGCGCTGATCTGAGCCATCGTGCCCTTTATTCATACTTGTACGAATCTCATCATGAATGTATGAATATTCATTAGATGGCGAGTTGCATAAATTATAATAATGAATAGCACGGAGCGACGCCGTGCGTGCTCCGCATGGTACTTGGTACATTGCTATTATAGGGAAACATTCATGCGTGTAATGATGCGGCGCGCCCAGAGGGGCGAAGTGTACCAATCTAACAAAAGGAAGCAACTGACAATTGGTAGTTTTCTTGTAAATGAGGATTTTTATGATGATCTGTGCAGTTACTTCCTTTTGACCTATTAATTTCTCATCAATGGATTGTCAGGTGACTTTTATTTGTTTACCATTGTGTAGAGCATATCTCGACTCAATTACCCCAAAACAAGTAAAAAGAGACTATCCATTACTTTGTCAGTTGCTTCCTTTTGTCAGATTAGGGCATAACAGTTGTCGATTTGTTATGCGACTGCCTTATGACCCATGTCAGTGACAAGGTATGCATGCGTTGCAGGCCTGTAGCCAAGCGGGTAGAGGAAAGGGGGGGGGGGGGGGTTTGCGTACGCACCCCCAAATTCAGAAGGTCCACTTTTTATCGTTCTCGACCACCTAAACCAGTGATCTCGGGCAACGTTCAGTCTTGCTTGCTGACGATTTTCAGCATTTGGACATTATTTTGTATGCTGTTACGGAAAATGAAGATCTTATATTGCTAAGGCACCGATGAGCTCAAATATGAGATAAATGCAGTGTTCCATAAAAAGGAAGGTGTTCATAAAACGACTTTTAAACATTCCAAAGTTCGTTTTACTATTTGTTTCGTTTCGATCAGACACAATCATATATAAAAGGGTGACATTTAAGGTTAAAACGAGGGTAACAAATCTCTAAATGTTTAACACATAATCATATCGTAAAATAACATATTATAACGTGATTGTGTCTTGGTGATTTTAACATCATTGGAAAGGGCAAAGTCTCGTCTTTGATGAGAAACAATTCACATCCATGTATTTATTCACCTTTAAGAACAGCCAGGAGCTAGCAAAATATCACACAAGATAAAACAAATGACTGATTTCCAAAATTCTAGCTCATTGAACAACAGACCACCGCTGCTGATGTTACGGGCCCATAGCAACAGTCATTCGCACCTGACATTGCCCGATTTGTCATCATGCGGTCTCGGTTGAATAGTCGTCGCGCGTGATCATGTGATGATGAATAAGCCAATCACAGGGCTAGAATGTTTAACATTATTGTAATTTTTTAACATCTTGTGATATTTTGCTAGCTCCAGACTGTTCTTTAAAAATGAATGAATAAACGAAGGATACGTCGTTTGGAGCACACCTCCACGTCGACGTCTACCTCAGCTCCAGGTCGATAATGAGTATTCATATTGTGACGTCACGCAACGTCACGAGTTTGAGGGTTATAATTACGATGAGGCAGTACTGACCATCAGCGATGTTCGTGGCCTACTGGTCACGCTGTCGAATTCAACACTTGTTTAATGGGTTCGAATTCTCTCATATGACTCTAATTTTCTTTTGCCATAAATTGTGAGTATAGCGGTTAATAGTAAATGTATCAAGCTGTGACAAGTGAAAATGTGACAAGCTTTCATAATGACACAACTGAAATCAAACCAACACACAATTCTGAAAATAAATTATCGAAACAAAGAAATACGAATTCTTAAATTCTCTCATAGCTATTGATTTATTTTTTTATCTATTTATTCAAAAAAGGCAAAGTTGCCCTTTGAAATTATGTAAAAAGTACCGAGACCCAAGCACATTTAATATATATTTGTTTTAATAATGTGAATATGAATTGGACTATTGTTTTATTACCATATGTTTAGATTTAAGGGGGAATGAAACGCTGGAATCTTTGCATACTTTAACTGATAAGTTCATAATTACGTAATCACTGACATAGCAGCAGCATCGGTTACATGACTTTTGTTAGTGCACGCTCAAATGCGCTTGGATGACGTTTCATATAGAACAGTTGAAAAACATGGCAGCCTTCAGTGGTCAGTCAAAACAGATAGTGGTTTTGAAAAAAAAAAACATCAATTCTTTCCATTATTAGTGATACCCATGAGGAAATAAGACTAGAAGTGGCATGAATTATGCAAACATTCCAGCGGTTCATTCCCCTTTAAATTACACCCTTTTATATACGTCAGATTGAAACGAAACAAATAATAACATAAACTTTGGAATGTAAGGCGTTGTAAATATCATCGCCTTTCTTTTCATGAAACACTTCATTTCTCTTAGGTTATGCGATTTAAAATATTGTTTTCCTGCTCATTACTTATTCATAGAGCTCCAAGTCATACATATTTGCTTTTTTAATGGGAAACTTGTAGATGCTCTGTGCGCAGTGGCGTACCCAGGATATTTTGTGTGGGGGGGGGGGGGGGGGGGTGTCGGTGAAGATTTTCGAGGGGAGATTGTCGGTGAAGATTTCAAGGGGTGGGGGTGCAAGATTTTTCGGGGGGGGGGGGGTGCCGATGAAGATTTGTTTCGAGGGGGGGGGGGGAGGGGGTGTCGGTGAAGACTTTTCGAGGGGGGGGGGGGTTGTCCGTCATTGTTTTTGTTTGAGGGGGGTGGGTGTCGGTGAAGATTTTACGAGGGGGGGAGGGTGTACGTCAACATTTTTTCGGGGGGGGGGGTGTCGGTGAAGATTTTTCGAAGCCGAGAAAACATCAGTTTAATTGTGTAACGCTGGCAAAAGAGAGTGAAAATGTAATGTCATTATTGATTCGGTCTCGGCTAAGATATATTAGCAAAAATTAAACAAAGAAAATCAATTGAAAACGCGTTGAAGTTTGAAGGTGCGTTTCATCTAGAGGCATAAACGCTGTCATAAAAATGCATTCTTGAATAATATTTCCAAACTTAATATATTTTTTTTGTCGAAACGTTGTTTTGTTCAGGAATCCCGATCATTAGACATTCAAACACAATTAATACAACTTCATAACAAATACATCTTTTATATCAGTTTTGCAATTTCTCCACGGACAAAGTTACCAATTATAAAATAATTAGGCCTTTAGAGATTTATATAAGTTAGCGATGAAACGAGAGGTTAGTTCCAAAAGGCGCTAAATCCACTTTCCGTGAAAATGAGTAAACATTATCAATAATAATAATAATAATAATAATAATATATTACATTTATATAGCGCTTAATACAATGTTTTAAGTGCACTATTATTACCCTTGGTCATCAGGTACAGGTCAAACCCGCACAATTATCTTGCGCACCGTCTCAACTCCCTGGGGAGCATACCAGCCCAGCTGCCCAACGGGCGCTGAAGGCTAATTAACACCTGACCAAGTCATAGGTTTTGTTTAGGTCATCACGTTTAAGTACAGTTCACGATATAAATTGCAAGGTTTTCTTTTGTTTATGGCCAGCAGATTCAGGTTTTGAGTCCATTTAAATTGACATGATTGATCAAGCCTTCATTTGACCTGCTCACGAACTGGCCACAAAGAAAATAATTATTGTTGAAATACTGTGTGAATGTCATAACTTGACATAACTTGTATTGATGCTTTGCAGTGGCGTACCCAAGATTTTTTTAAAGGGGGGTTTTTTTGGAAAAAAATTCCAACCGATACCTTCAAAATTTTCGAGACCGAGACCAAGTACTTTCAAAGTTGAAAACCCCTCTCAGTTGGGGGGGGGGGGGGGGGGGGGGGGGCGGGGGGTCCGTCAAAATGTTTCGAAGCCTGCTGTTTGGCTTATTTGTGGCACTCGCACTCAATGACATGCATACTATTTTGTTTGTACAGTGCGCCAGTAACACCACAGATGGCTTATTTGCCGCACTCAGCCTCAACGATACGGACGGTTTCTCCGAGGAAAGCTTGCACGAGGCCGTTCCTACGCTGCTTTACATCACCACCGAGTTGGAGGCGGTGTGCGCCGGCGAACTCTCGGTGGCGGCACTCGACGAAGATACGGTGTTCGGCGCGCTGATGTCTGCTGGCGACGATGGCGCCAGCGATACTCTCACGGAGGAAGATTTGGCGGAGATTCTCCACCACATTGGCGAGAATTACACCGCAATCACGCAGGCAACGGTATGGATTGTAAATTGTATATACTAGTAATATATTAGTGGTCTTGAATAAACAATGATATTAAATAATTCAATAACCACGAAAATAACAGCATCTACACGAAAACAAGAAAAATGCAATATATTGCATTTGCTTTGAAATCTAGTTAGCAAAAGGAAACAGACGATTGTATTATACATTTTTTTTAAAAATTTTTATTATGACCAACGCTCTCGTTTCCGTTAGTAAAAAAATGTGACGTTTTAGCATCGTCGTTTTCAAAAAATCTTTTCAGTTTTATTCTATGATTTCGCTAAAAATTTGCCGATTTAGAAGATGGTCTCGAAATTTGTAAAGATAAAGACCAATAATACCAATACATATATATGCTATCATCTTATTTTCAGTGCTCCGAACGATGTCGAGTTAACGTAATGTCGAAACAATGATCAATCGTGAAACACGAGCTTACACTTCCGAAAATTGTGCCTTTCCTGAGCACAAAAACGTACAAATATTTTCCACCGTTTTAATCTTATATTTAAAATAAAAAGTATGATTTTTTTTGCTATAACCCACCCCCCCCCCCCATTTATTCAGTGTTTCGATGTCGAATCAATCTTCGTCGAAACGGTGGTCGACCACGAGGCTGGAGCGAACACATCCGAGACTCATGCCGTAGCGGAGCACGTCATTGCTAGTCTTCTACAGGGACACTGCATCGGCGAAGCTACACTGCCGACCACGGAGTCGTTCACCGATGCCGTGTTCGGGTCGTATGCTACTGGAGACTATATCGTGGAAGATGGTAAATGATTATTATTGAAGGGATAGTTGAGTTTTGGTATAGAAGGCGCTGCATGAAATAATGTTTTGTGAGATAATGAAAAACTGAGTGTACAATTTTAATGACAGAATAAACTTTATTTGATCAAAATCGGTTCAGACGGAAACGGCTGAAATATTGATAAATAATATATCCGATCGGGATATAGGGATCAGATTTATTCGATGATTTTTTTTGTTAAATTAAAAAAATGCCTACACTTTTTCAAAAATGTTAAAAAGAGGTTTTTAGATAGTTGTTGATGATCTCTCTATTTAATCATTATTTCAACCAAACTTCACATGCATAATTTTGTACTGAAAAATGGTTGAAACCAATGCCTTTTTAGAGAGCGCCCTCCTGTGTTTTAATTGCTCTTTTTGAATGATAACAGGCTTTTTTGTATGAAAAATGGTTGAATAGTACTATTGAAGTAACCTCAGAGCCCATAGTTTTAACTAGAGCCTCTTAAGGCATGGTATATTTGTATACCGTATTATTATTGTTTGGTTTGAAGTCAGAATTCGTTAGAGAAGTAAACAGTTTACAAACTACCTTTTGTATAATATAAGTAAACTAGAGGTTCCCGTTCAACTTCCGTTTGATGTAATTGGATACCCTTTGACCATTACCTCCCTAAAGGTAGCAATCATCACCTGAAAGGTGAGGGTCATACCTCAAGGCATGGCGATTTGCATAGACATAGACATAGTTGTGTAGAAAGTAATGAAATATTACAAATTCATCGTGTGGATGGTTTCTTGACTCGATTTCTAGAAATAAAAACAAAAACAACACCGACAACTAGAAACGATATAGGTAATAACAAGATAACCCAATGTAGGGCTGTAATGGATTTATCGATAGAGTGCCTGAACCAACGTCTGTTTGTCCCTGGTTTAAAGGGGCTAGGTCGTCATGTACTTAGAGTAAAGTCATCACCATCGATATACACACTGGATATAGCACGCTACACACTGCCGACTGCGCGACGTTGAAAATATTTAAAAGTACACCCAAGACAAAAGGTGCTCTATTCACTCGTGCGAATCAATTCACGCGAGTGAATGGAGCACTTTTGTCTTGGGTGTAGTTTTAGACACTGTCGCTGGCTTCATAAAGAGGGAGCTGTTGCTATATCCAGTATTTTTTACAGGGAGGAGCCGTGTTTATCCACGCGCCATATGTTACGTAGCTCAAATAAGGTAGAACGTCGCTTGATACTCCGCTTAGAATCCGCCTGTTTTTTTTTTTACATGGCGCTTATAATAGTGCGCATTGCAAAACTCCCTCTAGAAATAACGTCTAAGTTTCTTTAAAAATCACACATTACACGTACATTACCTTGTTCATTACGATGCAGAATTCTTCCACATGTTGGAACTACTCGGGATTGGTGGAGCGGCCGAGGCAGCTGCACACGATGACCACGCCCACAGACGAAGGAGGCGTGACGCTGTGATCCCATTGGTGGAATCTTTGCTGTCTGCACACAACCGCGCAAAGCGTGTTGTCGACGCGCACGAGCATGCGCACGCCGCCAGTGAAACAAACGTTACAGGGGTGAGTAAAATTGTACGTGTTTCTCGAGGAAAATAATATATTAGCAACATCAGAGAATGAAGCATAATAATTATGGCAAAATTGTAATGAATGAATATTGATGCAATATAATCACATGAAAAAAAGCGAATCAAAACTGAAAAGAATAACAGGCAAAACAAAAACAAAACGCTGAAAAAACACGCATGTGCAGTGAGGCATAAGAGATCAAATATCAGCATAAATTCATTCGTCTCTTTCCTTTTTTAAATTGCTTTCAGACGTGTTTCTCGGGCGAGGAGCTCCTGACCATATACGGGGTCGATCACGAGGTTGGTCTCAGCGAAGACCAGTTCAAGGATATCGCGCCCTCTCTCATTCAGCAGATTCTGGACGGCGCCTGTGCCGTCACGAATACTACGACCGCGGCTGCGGCGATCACTGATGCTGAAAGTGAGTAGGATAGAAAAGGACGTAGATGACTAAGGGTTGAACATATTACACGCATACACAGACAGACAGACAAACAAACAGACACACGCACACGCACACTCACGCACGCACACACAGACGCACGCACGCACGTCACACGGACTCACATACACACGCAAACACGCGAAAATTCACACACACGCACACGCACAAACATGAACATGCACACACGCACACGCACTCACACACTCGTGCACACGCACGCACATACGCCCATACATAAGGACGGCACGTGTGACGTCACGAATACTACGACCACGGCAGCGACGATCACCGATGCCGAAAGTGAGTATAAAGGAACGAAAATGAGGCAGTATGAATTCCGTGGGCGGCACTTTCCTAATCCCATCCATGTCCGTGTGCCTTTGTTTGGCACTATGAATAGCGCCCTCTGCACATAAGCCCACAGTCCCTTAGACTAAATAAAATACTATTTTAATTAAATGTGGGGCTACGGAACTCTGGTTGTGTTTCTTATCAGGTTGTGCTCCGTGGTCGGGGCACTGCTAATCCTGTCAATGTCTATGCGTCGTAATATATTGGTACAAGCATGGGTAATGTGAACAGCGCCCTCTGCAAATAACAACACGTTATTCCTTTAATCTGAATTTCAGTGTGGGGCTACGGAACTCTGGTCGTGTTTCGTATCAGTCCGTGTTTCATGGTCTGCACGCTGCCCGGCCATCCTTCCCGTATCTATGCCTCGTAATATATAATTGTATTTCTGTGGTACAAGCATGGGTAATGTGAACAGCGCCCTCTGCAAATAACAACACCCTCTGCAAATAACAACACGTTATTCCTTTAATCTGAATTTCAGTGTGGGGCTACGGAACTCTGGTCGTGTTTCGTACCAGTCCGTGTTTCATGGTCTGCACGCTGCTCGGCCATCCTTCCCGTATCTATGCCTCGTAATATATAATTGTATTTCTGTGGTACAAGCATGGGTAATGTGAAAAGCGCCCTCTGCAAATAACAACACGTTATTCCTTTAATCTGAATTTCAGTGTGGGGCTACGGAACTCTGGTCGTGTTTCGTATCAGTCCGTGTTTCATGGTCTGCACGCTGCCCGACCATCCTTCCCGTATCTATGCCTCGTAATATATAGTTGTATTTATGTGCTACAAGCATGGGTAATGTGAAAAGCGCCCCCTGAAAATAACAACGTTATCTCTTTAATCTGAATTTCAGTGTGGGGCTACGGAACTCTGGTCGTGTTTCGTATCAGTCCGTGTTTCATGGTCTGCACGCTGCCCGGCCATCCTTCCCGTATTTATGCCTCGTAATATATAATTGTATTTCTGTGGTACAAGCATGGGTAATGTGAAAAGCGCCCTCTGCAAATAACAACGTTATCTCTTTAATCTGAATTTCAGTGTGGGGCTACGGAACTCTGGCCGTGTTTCTCATCAGTCTGTGCTCCGTGGTTGGGGCACTGCTCATCCCGTTCATGTCCGGGTTCGTCTACCAGGCGGTCATCCAATGCCTGATCGCACTGGCTGTGGCGACGCTTGTTGGGGACGCCGTCTTGCATCTTATTCCACAGGTATATTATTTATGTATTTAATTATTTGTTTATCAATTAATCAATTATTCCAATAATTAAATAGGGAAAATCTATGTTTGTATTTATTTGTTATTAATTAAGTTATAATTGAAATATGAAAAGTGCATTTCATTATTTCATCATTAAATTGATTTCTGCTTGGGTTGATTCATTGTTTTATCAATATTTCATTTTACTTTCAGAAATATAAAGAATTGAAGGAAGGAATTTGGACTATCATCAGAAAATTTTACCAATAGGCCCCTTTGCAGAGAGAGTTGCAATCGATTGTAAAGATGCAATTAATTGCAAGTCAAAAGAGACGCACCTTTCAACCAATCAGATATGTACATTTAGTCACATGATCTGACTTGCAATTAATTGCAAGTTTACGATCGATTGCAACTCTTTCTGCAACAGGCCCTAGTAACAGTATATCATGTTCGTTTATTTCTCCTTTACTTGTGGTATGTACACGCTCATGAACCTACGGCCGCGGAGGATGTACACGCCGCACACGGACCCGCCAACCCCGAGCTTAAATTCGTGTTGAAATATCTTGTTCGCCCTATTAGTCACACGCACAACTATCTTTAATGTTCTGTGTTTTTCTTCTTACATGTATAAATGCGGTCGGTCTGCACGCCCACGACCCGACGGCTGCAGAGGATGTACACGCCGCGCACGGACCCGCCAACCCCGAGCTCAAATTCGTGTTGAATTATCTTGTACACGCACAACCATCTTTAATGTTCTGTGGTTTTCTATTTACATGTATAAAGGCATGTCTGCACGCTCACGACCCGACGGCTGCAGAGGATGTCCACGCTGCACACGGATTCACCAACCCTGAGCTGGCCTACGTGTGAAAATATGTTGTACGCTCTCTTGGATCACACGCACAACCATCTTTAATGTTCTGTGTTTTTCTTCTTACTTTTACACAGGCGGTCGGTCTGCACGCCCACGACCCGACGGCTGCAGCGGATGTCCACACCGCACACGGACCCGCCAACCCCGAGCTCGCCTACGTGTGGAAGTGTCTTGTGATCCAGATGGCGATCTACTTGTTCTTTCTCTTCGAGGCCGCGTCAAGTTTCATGTCCGTAAGTGACGCCATAAAAAGACCGATGTTATGGCGTAGCACTATGAAATCTTTTTTCTTAAAGGGTACCCGATACACTTGAGTTTCATTTCCGTCTCTGACGTCACAAAATTAAGAAATAATGAGAAAGATACAGTAACTGAATGATTATTTGGCCGAAGTTAAATGGTTGAAAAACGATACCAATCAATGAAACACATAACAGTTTTAAAGGAATTTAATGTTATATATAACCCTCTTTAAGAGACCGCCGCGTGTTTCATGTCAATAAGTGACGTCACAAATGTGGTAACACTATGAAATCTTTTTTTCTCAAAGGGCACCTCCTATACACTTGAGTTTCATGTCCGTTAGTGTATAAGAAACAATGAGGACAATTAACAAACCAGACCAATCACCGAAACACATGTAACAAGTATTAAAGGAATATAATGTGAGTATAATCTCAAATATAATCGCAATTGACGTAAGTGAAACCAATGATATGTTCCCTCAACATTGTAACTCTACGTGTTTATTATTGAATGCCCTACTTGAGAAGTAGCTTTATTCTATTTGGGGTATAAGCTTACCTGTATGACACTATATGACACACTAGTGTTGCGGTGTCGTTAAAATTATTACCATACCATACCATACCATACACACAGTGTGACGCCCACACACATATCCGCGGCGGGTAAAAGCGAGCTTTGTTAATGTCAGCCCGAGCCGAGTTCACACATGACTTGTCAGAGGAATTTTCACAACATTTGTACTAAATGTGGACGCATGTATCTGTTCAATGCTAATTATCTTAAATGATTTATACTGACTTCACACAGTGCGGCGCCCACACGCACAGCCACGGCGGGCACCAGGTGAGCTTAGCGAGCGAGATCGAGAGCAGAGCAACTCGGCCCAAGTCTTCCGGAAGACAAGCGGAGTCGATCGCAACCGATCAAGCTCCAAACACAATTTGGTACATGTAAGACTTTTATTCAGACGGACCTGAACGTAGCCTTTAATCAAGGCGCTGTCCTACTGCAGTCCGAGCTCAACGTTACATACACATCCCTTATTGCGTAACCCATACAGCGCTGTTACCAGCAGTTGCAACGCAGCCGCTCACAATGATTGGGCATTTACGACATAAAGGATGTTTTTAGGTGTGTCGTTGAGTGAGGACTGTAAAAAATGTCTTGACTAAAGGCTAGGTTGGACGCTCACTGTATGACGAAAGATACAAGGAAGAAATGACAATCAGCAAGTATGAATGCACTCATGCTGTGTCAATTAAACTTAATATCAAACCTTCAAACCATTTTCTCACCCCCTAAAACCGTAAGATGGTTCTTTTTGTCTTTACCACATTACCACTATAACATTACTATGTTTCCTTAACTTGACCCACAACCATCAGTAATACCACCGCCACAACGACCACCACCACAACGACCACCACCACTACCTCAACCACCAGCACCACCACCACCATTACACCACCACTACCCAACACCAGCACCACTATCATCGCCACCACCACCTTACTGATACTACTTGGGCTACTATGTTCTATAACTCGACTGACTTAATAAACGAATAAACGGTTGTTTTTATTGATATGTTGGGTGATTTTGTTTGATTATAACTCTTCTAATTGCTTATTTGATGTCTTTAATCCATTTGTGTAATTGTTCTTGTTCTAGCAAGTTATCAACTAATTGATTTTGCTGTGAAAATAACCATTAAATTAAAAATAATTGTACCACAGCTACCATCACAACCACCACCAATGTTTTGACTACTACTGCGTACTTTTTGTTTTCTTAATGCCATTTGTACATTATTTTGTCTCCGTATCGTTCTTCTTTTTCTTTTCATCGATTTCTTTCTATTCTCCCTTACATCCCCTTTCTTCTATTTTGACATTATTATTTCTCTTCTTCTTCTTCTTCTCTTCTTCTTCTTCTTCTTCTTCTTCTTCTTCTTCTTCTTCTTCTTCTTCTTCTTCTTCTTCTTCTTCTTCTTCTTCTTCTTCTTCTTCTTCTTCTTCTTCTTCTTCTTCTTCTTCTTCTTCTCTTCTTCTTCTTCTTCTTCTTCTTCTTCTTCTTCTTCTCTTCTTCTTCTTCTTCTTCTTATCTTCTTCTTCTTCTTCTTCTTCTTCTTCTTCTTCTTCTTCTTCTTCTTCTTCTTCTTCTTCTTCTTCTTCTTCTTCTTCTTCTTCTTCTTCTCTCTTCTTCTTCTTCTTCTTCTTCTTCTTCTTCCTTCTTCTTCTTCTTCTTCTTCTTCTTCTTCTTCTTCTTCTTCCTCTTCCTCTTCCTCTTCCTCTTCCTCTTTCCTCTTCCTCTTCCTCATCCTCTTCCTCTTCCTCTTCCTCTTCTCTTTCCTCTTCCTCTTCCTCTTCCTCTTCCTCTCCTCTTCCTCTTCCTCTTCCTCTTCCTCTTCCTCTTCCTCTTCTCTTCCTCTTCCTCTTCCTCTTCCTCTTCCTCTTCCTCTTCCTCTTCCTCTTCCTCTTCCTCTTCTTCTTCCTCTTTCTTCCTCTTCTTCCTCTTCTTCCTCTTCTTCCTCTTCTTCCTCTTCTTCCTCTTCTTCCTCTTCTTCCTACTTCTTCCTCTTCTTCTCTTCTTCCTCTTCTCTTCTTCCTCCTCTTCCTTCTCTTCTCTCTTCTCTTCCCTCCTTCCTCTTCCTCTTCCTCTTCCTCTTCCTCTTCCTCTTCCTCTTCCTCTTTCCTCTTCCTCTTCCTCTTCCTCTTCCTCTTCCTCTTCCTCTTCCTCTTCCCTCTTCCTCTTCCTCTTCCTCTTCTCTTCCTCTTCCTCTTCCTCATTCTCCTCCTCCTTCTTCTCTCCTCCTCCTCCTCTCCTCCTCCCCTCTCCTCCTCCTCCTCCTCCTCCTCCTCCTCCTCCTCCTCCTCCTCCTCCTCTCCTTCTCCTTCTCCTCCTCCTCCTTCTCCTTCTCCTTCTCCTTCTCCTCCTCTCCCTCTTCTTCTTCTTCTTATTCTTCTTCTCTGCCCCCTTCTCTGTTATATCTTATACATTTGTATCTGATGTTAACTTTGTATCTTTCTACTGTGTGTAGAACGACCAGTGAGAGAGAATGGGTCCACTTCAGAAGAACCGCAGAAACGCGGTTTCTGGGCAGGTGAGTGTCCCCTTCCTATTCCCAATGTTGCCTCAAAAGAAATGTAAGGAATAGTCAAGTTTTGGACAAACTTAAACGGACAAGAAACGCAGGGGGGGGGGGGGGGGGGGGGGGGGGGGGGGGGGGGGGGGGGGGGATGGGGGGGGGGGGGGGGGGGGGTTGACCCATGACGATCTAGCTTATTGCTAAGGGGGGTTTAACCCAATGACGATGCGGAGCATCGTCCATGAGCCGCGAAGCGGGCAAATTTCTTTGCTATTTTGGAACCCCCGTAAGTATTTTTTCCCCACTTTTTTCACTGATACATTTTCACTCTGTGCAGCCCAAGGAGGGGGGGTGGGGGGGGGGTGGGGGGGGGGGGGATTTATAACCCCCTAAGCCTCATGGATCCGCCACTGAAACGCCATACGAACGGAGAACAACTGATTTAAATTAAAATTCCGTTCACGCTTTCCGGTGCTTTGTGACCGGGTCTTAAGTATTTTTTTCTTGTTTAATCCAGCGGAAAAAAATATCTAAATAATATTTATTATTTAATACATAAAACACAAACAAGGGCATTTTACAATTTATGCAAACAAAAAATGTCGTGTAATATCATAGCACTTGAGTATACTGTATATAACCACTGATTTATATAATCATTTTCCTGAAATTGTTTAAATAAACATTAACATTTTTTTCTAGGATGTGGAACCATCCTCCTTCATGATCATCATTGGAGATTCTCTCCATAACTTTGGCGACGGATTGGCCATTCGGAGCTAGCAGAGCGCAGGTTCGCCAGGCGGGCTAGGGCCGGGTATCTCTACCAGCATCGCCGTGCTATGCCACGAGTTGCACACACGAGTTGGGTAAGTTGAAACAAAAAATCAATATTTGAATTTGAAAATCAGACATTGAAATTACAATTTAACATTTAAAATTGAAATTCAATATTCGAAAATGATTTTAACAGTGGGAATTAAAATTCAATATTTGAAATTGAACATTCAAAATTTGAAATTGAACATTCAAAATTTTGAAATTGAAATTCAACACTTGAATTGAAATTCCACTCTTCAAAATTGAAATTCCCCCTCTTTCAAATTGAATCCAACATTTTAAAATTAAAATAAAAGATGTGAAGTTATGATTAAACTTAAGCAATTGAAATGAAAACATTTTAAAAATGCATTTTCATAATTTGATATTAAATTATATTTTTAGATTTAAATTCAAACATATAATGAAAATGAAACCAGCAATAGAAATTGAAAATTGAAAATTTTGAAATTAAAATTCAACATTAGAAAGGAAAAAAAAAAAACAACCTATGAAATTAAATAAGAATTGAGCGTAGAAAGTCCCAATTGGGTAGCGTTTGAAGATCGAAATCAAAATTTTGAAACTCAGATTTGAAAGCTGAAGTGGGTCAGATTCGTTTCAAATTGCAAATAGAATATTGAAATGCGAAAATGAAATCGTGCTAATTGAATTGAAATTTGAAATTTGACATTTTGAAATTTGGAAATTATGACTTGTATTTCAATATAAATCGTATTATCTGCAAGTGATTTGGGCGGTGCTGTTGAACCAAGGAATGAGCTTGTGCACCGCGATCTTCTGTCTCAACTTCATGTCGGCCTTTGCACAGCCTTCATTGGACTCTGGATCGGGATTCCCGTATCGCAGAACCAGACGACTCGTATAATTGAAATTGAAATTTCGGAAGTTGAAATTTGACATTTGAAATTGATGAAATTCGTGATTTTGACTTTTAATTTCAATATCAATCATATTTATCTGCAGGTGATTTGGGCGGTGCTGTTGAACCAAGGGATGAGCTTGTGCACCGCGATCTGTCTCAACTTCATGTCGGCCTGCACAGCTTTCTTTGGACTCTGGGATCGGGATTCCCGTCTCTCTCAAAACCAGACGACGCGGAAGGATGGATTTTCGCTGGGCGACCTGCCGGTAGTTTTTCCTCTATGTTTGGGCTCGTCAGCATGGTAAGAGTCAGCGAAAATAAGTTGACATAATATATATATCATATAATTATAATTTTTTTTTTAAGGCATCTAAGGTAAACGATATGGATTCCCGTTCCTTAGAATCAGACAGTTCGGGAATAGATTTTCACTGCTACTTACGGTAGTTTCCCTTGGGTGTAATTGGCTTGTCAACAACAAGGTAAGAGTCAGGAAAATGTGTTAATATGAAGTGTAATCATGATACATTACATATGAAATCATCGGGATTCCGTCCCAAGTAATCAAACGACGCGGGAATGGATTTTCGCTGCGCGACCGCCGTTATTTTTCCTTTATATTGGGCTCATCAGCATGGTACAATTAAGCACAGAAAATTTGTAAATTAGCGTAAGATGATGATTGGGGATTTTTTTTGTCTAGGCTCTATATAAGACGGGTCGGGATATGGATTTTCGCTGCGACCCGCCGGTATTTTCCCTTTTATGTTTGGCTCGTCAGCATGGTAAGAGTCAGCGAAAATGTGTTGATAGGCACAATTTCAATTTATAATTACTAAGGGATATATTTGGTATTTGTGTATCTTATAGCTAGAACGGTTCGCTGCGATTGTCGGTACTTTCCCTAATTTCGAGTTAGTGAGCATGGCAAAAGTCAGTGGAAATGTGAATATAATGATAGAGTATAATTATCGGTTACTTCTACTTAGGAAATGATCCTCTTGGGTTTGATTTGACTTGTACATTAACTTGTTGTTAAATTCACTACAATTTTGTTGTTCACAAATTAATGATGGTCTACTTCTTCAAGGTTTTATTATTTTAATTTCTTTATTGCTTACAAAACTTGTAGATAAACGACAACAAAATTATAATTAACCAATTATTTTTGTTCTTCTCTTCATTTTCTTGATATTATAGCTTCCGCAGCTCAACACCTACAAAGGCGAGAGAGAGCGACGACCATCCACCCATTCTTTGTCCTCCAGAACATTGGGTTCCTGGTAGGCACCGCGATCATTCTAGAGATTGCCGCTCTATAAGACTCCATAACGGTCAAACATTTTAGTGTCACGGTGCACAGCGTTATCAAAAGCGTTACACACTGATATTAATTATTTGGATAAAGCCGGGTCGTCTTAGCGGCCACAATAGACACAGGTTTGACTGTCGTCTTTTAGGCTGGATGGGTTTAACAGTATGTATCCCGATGCTCCCATGCGTATGTTGGTAATAGAAATTACAACGAGGTATGTGAGACCCGTTATAGTTATAATAAAATTTTATGGATTTTGGACAATGGAACTAAGATCGCTTTGATACAATCACGCACAATAATTATGTAATTTGCAGTAATGGTATTGTCACCTAGAATATAAATGTGCTTAAATAATTACAAATCCAGGGGTTGTTTCACAAAGTTTAACTTTAACTCTAAGGTTAGACCAGTACAATTATGGAGACGTTTTGAATATGCTTTATTCAAGGCTACAAATATGGCTTTCCATAATTGTTAGGTCAAACCTAGAGTTAAAGGGTACCACCACCCAAAAATAATATTCGTATTAAAGAAAG
>JBAMJV010009686.1:0-20000 GCA_037951105.1 Echinarachnius parma
AGCGTAAAAAGTGTATGATTGAAACAATGAAAGAGAGATTTTGCGACTGGAAATGCACTTTAAAACCAGTACTCTACCCTTATGATAATGCACGCAGCCGTTTCCGTAGTGTAGTGGTTATCACGTGCGCCTCACACGCGCAAGGTCCCCGGTTCGAGCCCGGGCGGAAACAACTCATTTTTTGAAAATCTGTGTTTTCCTCGGCAAAAATGAAATACTAAAATAATGGCCATGACAAAAAGAAATAAGCAAATAAATATTATAGATCTATATTTTATGTAAATACGGAAGCTGCTGTATTTGTTTTTAAGGAGAAGGCATTGGTGTATTGAGACAAGGATGACATATTGAATATAAGTGAGGTAAATTACGTAACTGCAGCGGGTTTCCGTAGTGTAGTGGTTATCACGTGCGCCTCACACGCGCAAGGTCCCCGGTTCGAGCCCGGGCGGAAACAATTTTTTTTAATTTTAATTTTTTTTATCCATAAAACTATACATTCTATTAACTGATAATTTAAAATTAATATATAACACGTTGTTTATATGAGATTACTTTTACTGCTTTCTATAAGGTGCCATTGAAACATTCAAAAAGAAAACTGAACTATATGAAGTGTAAGAAACATGCATTTTACGCATACAATCTTATGACTTTCTCAATTTCATTGGAAACAAAAATATCTTAATAATAATAATAATATACTCGATTTATATAGCGCCTAATATGATTGATAATCATCTCTAAGCGCTTTACAGTGATAATATTACCCCCGGTCATAGGATACAATGCAAACCAGCACACATTGTGTGCACCATCTCCACTCCCTGGGGAGCATTCCTTCCAAGCGCTCATGGGCTCAAGAAGATCGTTCACATTCAAGAAATTATATGACCATGGCTAGGTGTAAATTAAAAAAATGTTCACATATATTTTACTCATGAGTGGAGAATAATTAAGATAAAAAAAAAAAATACTATACTGTAGCGTAACAAATGTATGATTGAAACAATGAAAGAGAGATTTTGCGACTGGAAATGCACTTTAAAATCAGTACTCTTCCCTTATCACTATGCACACAGCCGTTTCCGTAGTGTAGTGGTTATCACGTGCGCCTCACACGCGCAAGGTCCCCGGTTCGAGCCCGGGCGGAAACAACTATTTTTTGGGGGGAAAAAGGTTTTCGTTAACCTTTTCTGTGTTTTCCTCGTCAACAAAATGAAATACAAAAATAATGGCCATTCTGACAAAACTATATAAAAAGGCAATTAAATATCATAGATCTATATATTATGTTAATACGGAAACTGCTATATCTGCATTTTTTTAAGGAACAGGCATTGTCGTTTTTGTTTTGCTGCTGATGTCTTGATCAACTATTTTGCCAATAATTTTACAAATTAATAATAACCATTCCTTGCCCGCCTGAATATCTTAAAGGGATCTAGTTACTTTGTTTACATGTGCAAAACGTGATGGTTGATACAATGTATAGTATTGATATCAGTGTTGTGTGACTCGAGTCCGGTCTCGGACTCGAGACCGGACTCGAGTCCGTTTTTGCCGGACTCGGTCTCGGACTCGGACTCGAAGGTTCATGACTCGGACTCGGACTCGGACTCGGGGCCCGTGACTCGATGACTCGGCGACGAGTCCGACACGAGACCGGGGAATTTTGGCGCTAATGCAGTTCGTATCCAAACGTATCCAAACGGATATCTCGTTTCCACTCGCCGAAATTTCATCAAAATTTCACGCAATATTTTCAAATTTCAGCCACATCGGATCACGGAGTAGTAGTCCACTGCCTGCCCTGGACTGTCTTCCGTGTTTCTACTTTTGGAGGAAGTTCTTTCACAGCTTTTATGTATCAATCAGAATCAATATACCATTTTATTTATTTATGTTTTCTATTTTTTTTAATTTTATAGATATCTCAAATGGATAGTTGAGTTTTGAGGGCGCTACACAAAATAATGTATCTGTTAGAAAATGAAAAACTGAGTGTCAAATTTGAAAGAGCATTCCATTTTAATGGCAGAATAAACTTTATTTGATAAAAATCGGTTCAGAAACGGCTGATATAACCATAAACATATCCATTTGTAATAAATGTGGGGCCCCACAAGTATTCGATAATTTTGGACTAGCCGTTAAAATTTGTTTCAAAATGCTTCCTCTTTTCAAAATTGTTCAAAGGAGGTTTTGAGATATTTGCTGATTATCTCTCTATATAATCACCATTTCAACGAAACATTACATGCACAATATCTTATTTAAAATGGTTTAAATAAATGCGTTTTTTAAAACGCCCTCTTTAGTTTAAACAGCTCTTTTTAATGATAATAGGCATTGAAACTTGGTCGTTTGTAATTGTTAAATTCCTTTTGAGCATGGTTGAATTATAACTATTAGTTTGTAATGTAATGGTGCAGGTTTTGGTTACTAAAATTAAGTTTTTACTAAAACTGTACTCTCTCTACCAGAACTCAACTATCCTTTTAACCTAGGCCGGTCAATGGTTTCGCAGCGAGTTCTGCAGCAATTTTCGAAGGGGAAGGAACTTCTTTCACAGCTTTTATATATCAATATTATCATTTATTTATTTTTTAATTATTTATTTATTTATGTATTTATTTATTTATTTATTTATCTATTTATTAATGTAATTTAATTTATTCATTCATTCATTCATTCATTTAAAAAAAAAAAAAATTAATTAATTAATTTATTTATTTATTTATTTATTTATTCATTCATTCATTTTTTAAATTTTTTAAAATTTTTTTATCTTTTTTTATTTAATGATTTTTTAATTTTTTAATTTTTTTATTTTTTTATCTTTTTTTATCTAATGATTTTTTATTTTTTTATTTATTTATTTGTTTATTTGTTTATTTTTTTATTTTTTTATTTATCAATTAATGTATTATTATTATTTTTTAATTTATATTTGCACATGTGCCGGACTCGGACTCGGACTCGGACTCGGACTCGAAGGTTCATGACTCGGACTCGGACTCGGACTCGGACATGCCGGACTCGGACTCGGACTCGGACTCGGACTGACTGGACTCGGACACATCACTGATTGATATATGATATGTCCACTGGGTGTTGTTTGACAATTTCACGTTAAATGGAAGTTAAATGGCCAAGAAATGAAAGCAAAATGCAAAGTGATATTCACTAACTCATTGCACTGACTTTTTACACGGTTACGACTATCCAGTGGATAGTTTAACATCTGAACACTTCAATACGAATACAACAAGGTATGAGGGAACTGCCAGAATTACAATTGGATTTTGAGGATTTTGACAATGTTACTAGATCCCTTGAAGCTACATCACTGGGCCGAAATAGTGCGAGATCAATTGACTTATTTTTAAACCACTCTCGTTACATGTGTCAATAATAAAGAAGGAGTATCGATCCGCCAGAGCGCAAAGGTAAACAGTACATATCATAACATTATACCATGTATACCGCTCATATTCTGCAGTGTTAGACGGGGTAGATGAGGACAGTATTGTTTAAATGGGGGCGTTGGAAGGATGACCAGAGCCAGTAGCGTAGCATGGTCAGACTGATTGGGGGCATGCAAACTATTTGGGGGTACACCTTATGTGTTGTGTTCGTTTGTTTTTCCAAATTGTCTCCTTACGTTATGTTTTATTTTTTAGTCAAATTATTGGGGGTTTGCCCCCTCCCCCCACACACACACACACTGACCAGCTGGAGCCGTATATAGAAATATAAATCAATATAGTGTTACGTATTTCTTTATTTCAGGAGGGTTTAAGATTGCACAATAATGGAAATGTGGGCATATACAATAGATATCACGTTATATTATAACTGTATGATGTATTTCTCTGCAAATGAGAGGAGAGACAACAGAGAAATGTAATTCCACTCGTTGCAATTGCACCCCTCCCCCACCCCCTCCATTGCCCACCCTTTAGCGTCGCCCGCAAGCACATGTACGCAGTGGTATCTGAGAACGTTTGAAGAGGGTCCCAAATCAATCATTTCTCGAAACTTCCTGTTAACGCAGTACTGGTGTCTAGTTAATAGGGGTAAGAGACCCCTACCATTTTGGGAACTAAAACAAAGAAACAAACATCACTTGTACTTGCTTGTTTGTTTGTTTTGTTGATTGCGTATATGTTAGTGTGTGTGTTTGTTTGTGTGTTTGTTTGTCTGTCTGTTTGTTTTTGTGTGGATTTGTTTGTTTGTCTGTTTTTTTACATTTATTTTGTATGTGTTTGTTTGAGTATAGCAACTGAATATACATAACTAAATTACATAAAGGTAGGCCAAAGGAGATGTTGATTTCGGCGTTACTCGAACTAGCGAACTTCTGGCTCGATTGCTATAACCTTGGTGGCTTGGTCTGACAATACACTAAATAACGCACTTTGCAAGCCAGGGTTCGCTAAAAAGCGAATTTTGCAAGCCAGGGTTCGCTAAGTCACGGAGCTACGAAAAATCCTATATCGATAACGCTTCTTCCTCCCCCATTCATTATTGATTCACATTTTGTCTATGGTTATGTCTCGTGACCTATATGATAACACCAAACATGTACAAGTACGTTAATTGACAGATATTTTTGATGGAGTTGCCTTATACAAAATTATTGTTGCAAAAATAATTTTGCCGCCTTTTCTATGATATTTTTCAGATCGATTTTCCCTTGACCCTTTCATTGCACATGGTGCACGCTTCCCAGTATGAATTAGACTGCTTGTTCATAATCGACATTAATATGATTGCATGTCTACTTGAATGAAGAAATGAATAACACATCTTATATCGTTTCCCTTTTTATGAAAACGTATTTTGAATTGCTATTCATGGGTGAAAAGCATAAATACCTACGTATTAAAAGTAATATCTAACCACTAAGCTTTAATATTTAATTATTTCCAGGCGTATCAGATGTATTTGAATTTCAAAAGCTCGATTATATATTCGTTCAATTGCATGCAACAGCGACTTAAAACATATATATGTATAATAATTATATTATAAATAGCGATCCATTGATGCGTGCTTATAATCACTCTTTGGTGGATATACATGTATTTGAAGTGCGCTATTTTGTCATGTTAATTTGTTCATATGATATGTCGTCATTTAGCATCTTTTCAACAATGTTTAGGGGAGTTTGTATGTCCATATGATATACATGTATATGAAGATGAATATATATATAACTATTCATGGAACTAATATGAAGTCATCGGCAGTGCACATAAACTAATAAAGTAACAGAGGAAATAGTACAGAATCGAACTGTATTCATAAAATAAGAGCAGTAAACTTACCCTTGTATTATCGTGGCATCGCTTAACATTGACACCGGCGTTATGGTAAAACAATCCTTGTTCATGTCGCGCAATATATAGACAGATTCATTCTGTATTGTTTCCATTAGCCATACTTCCTTTCAAATCAAAGGATTTTAATGTTTATTATTGATGAAATCAAATGCATTAACGTCTCGCACGACATGTCATAAACTTCTCGACTTTACACTTACACATCCGGTGTGGTGTTGTAGCAACCGAACTTGGCTGATATGGGACGCGCACCTCCATCTCTGAAGACAATCAAATATTATCCCCATTTGTTTATATTTGCCAAAAAATATCTGTGCAAATTTGCTAAAGGTCGAGAGTTCACTTTGCGTAATGAGTTCGATCGGGTATAAGGGTGTCTACTCGACCCACTCAGACTTCGCGACTAAACAAAATATAATATAGAGTTGAACAAGTTGCGAAGCATCTAAATGCCCCACTATTTGCTCTCCTCTTCATGTTTGCTATCTCTCCGCCCCTACCAACCCCCTCTCCCCTGCATCCCTTTCCCCTTCTCTCTCCATCTATCACCCCCTCCCCTCAACCAATCTCTCTCTCTCTAACTCTCCATATATCTCTCTTTCCTTTTGGTTTGATCTCAGTCCACCCCCTCTCCTACCCCCTAGCATACCCTCCCCCTCCATCCTCTCCCCCTTCCCCCTCCCACTCCCCCCTCTCCTTTTCCCTCCTCAACCCCCCTCTCTCCATCTATATCTCTCTCCTTCATTTATTTCTTGTTTGCTCTCTGTCCGCCCCTCTCCTAAACCTCGCTCTCCTCCTCTCTCCCTTCTCTCTCCTCTGTCACCATCCCCTCTCTCATTCTCTCCATATATCTCTGTCTTTCTTTATCCCTTCTCCCCATTTCTCTATGTTTGTCTTCCCATACGTCTCCTTTGTACTTTGTGTTTGCTGTCCAATCAATGTATTGGATATGTTGTTTTCGTTCACTTGTTTTTCTCCTCAAAATATCTCTACACTATTAAGTAAATAACAATATCTGTAACACCTTATTTATTGTTTTCAAGCGATCGCTCTGTTGCGAGCCTGCTGTACTGTGGTTTTGTAATTATTAAACATCTTTTGTAATTCTTTAATTAATGTAAACATTTCGGACAGTGCCTGAAGTGTATTGCTTTGTGGCCATCGTTTCCTAATTCACTAATCGGTATAATAACAATAGACCTAAAATAGACCTTATAAGAATGCTAATTGATATTATGTTGTTATTTCCTTAAATTATTAAAACATGGTATGAACCTGAGTATATCTGGTGTTCACTCTCCAACATTATCTTCATGATTGAAATTACGAATTGTGATGATGACAAAAAACACCTCGAGTTTCGATGGTACATTTGGTTGCACACTTAACAAATAGTATTAACAGAGCTGTCATCATTGTTGCTTATTAGGAGTTATAATTATAATCAGTCGATCCATAATGATGGGCACTACATGTTTAATGTCACGTATTATGTATTAACAAGAAAAGGGAAATTGCGAATATTTAGAAGATATTGCATGACTTTTAATCAAATGATGACGCGATATATCAAGGAATTCACAGGTAGGGTAAATATAGAAAGAGAGAAGATGGGAGAGAGACGGGGGAAACGGGAGAGAGGGAGAAGAGGGGAACTGGTAAGGGGGAGAAGGATAGAGGAGAGAGAGGGAGAACCGAGAGAGAAAGACAACAGAGAGAGAAAGACAACAGAGAAAAGGACAAGAAATTAACATGGGGATAGATAATAAAGGTGGGTTAAACTAATTGAGTATTTAAGTGGAAATAAAAGGAAGAAATGAGTAACGACCACATGCCCTTTTCTCTCTGCTAGCGAATTATCTTAATTCGTTGAACTCTGCCAGACCTTTTTTAATGAAAGGTGACAAAAAGCACGGCCACGTTCTTAGCTCTTAAAGACGCGTGGCAGTCTAGGGTAGCAGTCAACAAATATTCTGGAAAAACCTTTAAAATCATGAAAAGTGAGATGGCATATCCAATTAATTACATGTTGATATCATGAAAGGTGCATGGATTTTGCAATATTTGATAGGGAACCCGTCCTTTCCCAATATCAGTCCCACGTTTGTATATCTGTGTGGTCTTTTAATTAATTATTTATTTGTCTGCTATACGTCGATCGGAGAAATATAATTTCAGTATAGTGTATAAGTATAATTTCAATTATAAGTATTATTGATTGCTAAAATGTTGGTCTGTATGATCTTATTCTACTTTTAACATATTCATACCGTAGTTGTAATGTTAAGTTACATTATTGTTTTAGAAAAGCAAAACTAATATGTTAAATTTAGTACGGGCCCGAGGGGCTTCCCGAAGACTATATTTAACCAACTTACACAAACAACTTCCATCAACCGTTAACGCATATAGAGGTCCTCGTAAACAGGAGTCCCTTATCATCATCGGTCAATGGACAATTTGCATGTGAAGCAAAATTGCCCTAATAGCGATCATGGCAATGAAAGAGTTAAAATAGATTGTACGAAAGTGTATGCATGGGTGCTCTTCTCGTTAAAGGAATAGTTCAGTTCTGGTTTAGGGGGCGCTTCGAGAAATTTGCAAGAGCACACAATTTTAAAGACATAGTTAACTTTGTTTGATCAAAATGGGTCCAGAAAAAGTCCATGAGTTTTTTCCGATTGTGATGTTGGGACCAACTTTAATTCAATAATTTAAGAAAATATTTAACAATCCTACACATTTTTGAAAATATACCAAAACGGTTTTTATAATTGTTTTGATGAGCTCTCTATTGAATAATTATTATATACCAAACGTCACAATTGTTGTTGTTGTTGTAAAAACATGGTTGAAACTTGATGTGTTATGGGGCTTACTCTTGTATTAACAGCTGCTTTTTTGATGAAAACAGCCGTGTAGCTACCATTCAAGCATCATTGAATTATAAATGTTAATAAATGATAACTTATACAAGTTTAAGTTACTAAAATTCTGTTCGACCAAAAACTGTACTATCCCTTTAAAGGAACTACAGCGTCTAGATGGCCTAATTTTCACAATTCGGCTCTCTATAAGTAATTTTCCTGAAGAAAAATAATTTAGCAGTCATTTCTCATGAAATCAATCAATTTTGGGATAATTAGTAAATATCTTATTGTCCTGGGAACGCCCCTTTTAAATCGCCAAAATGTGACGTCATCTAAAGACCGGACTAATGAATTAAATTCTGTAGATGACGCGTCATGACGTAAACAAATGAATTGTCAATCACACGTCGATCACGCCGCCGATTCCGGACGCTAAATGTGGGTGGGGCGTAAACTGGCTGCTAAGTGAGATTTGGCATCAGAAAACTAGTCTTAAATCACTACTGTGTTTAATTTCATGGATTTTTCTTCGGCATACCAATGCTTCAAGTCATCAACTATGGAATAAGTGTCAAAGTACGTTGTATTCTGTAGGTCCTTTAAGCAACACATAATCCTGTTATTTCAACAGGTTCTGAGCGACCTAGCATCGTAAGGAAGTGATGCGAGAAGATGGAGTCTTGTGCATCACTTGACACAACCGGAGAGCAAAGATAACACAAAGCAAAATAGAAGCGAAGAGAGCTGCATCTTCAGCAAGATCAAATTTGTTTTTGTTTTATCTCATGTTGTTGGAATACTTGCTCCTGAATTGATTATTAGGCCTGGCTAACTCCAGTTATATTTCACCTTCACCTTACATGATATAATATAATTATTATAATCACATTGATGATGAAAATGGTGAAGAGTGCGTTTTCATTCAAACAAATTCAAGGAAAATAATAATATATATTTTAGTTAGTTAACAAATTGAATAATCTTTAAAACCGTGAGTTTTAATACCAAGTCGCGGTGGTGGTGTGCGCATAGTAGTTGGTCGCATGGTAATTAAACTGTTTGGTTGAGTGAGCCTGTCCAAATAGTATGTCGTGTAATTTTGAAATTGCCAGTTGCAAACAATCAAAGTTAATTGAGATGAGTTTTTAAAGGGATCTAGTAACATTCTCAAAATCCGCAAAACTTAATTAGAAATCTAGCGGTTATCTTATACATCGTTGTATTCGTACTACCAATAGAAGCATAGAACTGGTTTCGATTTTTAGTCAAATGTATCTTTCGTTATACAGATATGTATGATTTAAGTGTTCGGATTTGAAATTATCTAATGGAGACTTTCAACAGTGTACAAAGTCAGTGCAAAGAGTAAGTGAATATCACTGTATTTTCGCAATATTTTATACTCGTAAATCATGTTTGTGATCCGAGCGCCGATCTCCACATTTACAGGAGTGTTTCACAGGCCAATCGGCACTAACTAGCATCAATCGTGTAAATATAATTATAACAATTCCACGCCGCCGACCCGCCCTTCAGTTAGGTCCCTTTCGACCTAAACACCTTTTATACAAACATCTGTATACAGCTGAATATTATACAAATAAATAAATAAAGATCCACGGTATTTCTAAACATATGTTTAAAGGGATAGTTGAGTTTTGGTATAGGGGGCGCTACACAAAATATTTGTTTGTGAGATAATAAAAAACTGAGTGTCAAATTCGAAAGAGCATACAATTTTAGTGACAAAATAAACTTTATTTGATCAAAATCGGTTCAGAAATGGCTGAAATATAAAAAAACATAACCATTTGTAATAATTGTGGGGCCCCACATTTATTCGATAATTTTGAACTAGCCGTTAATTATTTGTTAAAAAAATGTACAAAAGAGGTTTTTTAATAGTTGTTGATTAACTCTCTATCTAATCACTATTTCAACAAAACACCACATGCACAATATTTTATTCAAAATGGTTGAAACCAGTGAGTGTTTAGAGAGCGCCCTCTTGAGTTTTAACGGTTCCTTTTTTAATGATAACAGGCTTGTTATTTAGTCATTTGTAATTTTGTATTCCTTTCGAGCATGGTGGAGTTATAACTATTAGTTTGTAATGTAATGGTGCAGGTTTTGGTTACTAAAATTCAGTTTGACCAAAACTGGACTCTCTTTACCAGAACTCAACTATCCCTTTAACTCTTTCCCTGCCAGTGTACGAACGCCCTGTGACAAAGTTCATTGTGTATTTGTACAAAATAAGCTATAATAATAATGACTTTATTTTCATATTTATAACTAATCAGTATTTGACATTTATGGTAATTCTATCATAATTGTGCTGTTGAATTGTGGATGATCGGAAGGGAATATTCTGCATAATAGAATGTATATATTGTCTCAGCCTGGCATCCAAGAGTCCTTGAAACATCCAGTCTGGTTTGGAGAACTGAGAATCAGTGTCATACAGTGGCATGGGAGGGGGTGCATGGGGGCACGGGGCACGCACCCCCCCCCCCCCACACACACACACACACACGCACCCCCCCCCCCACACACACACACACACACACGCACCCCCCCCCCCCCCCCCCCCACACACACACACACACTCAATATATTGAAGAAGAAAAAAAAACTACAACACATACGGGGATATTTTTTGAAAAAATTGAGACATTAAACATGTGTCCCCCCGATCAATCCGACCAGACTACGCCACTGTTGAGACTAGCCACATACTAATCAGTATGGCAATCGTCTATGGACGGGCTGCGGTATTAGGCACAGGCATCATGACGATATAGTGGGAGATTAACAATGTTTCTTCAAAAGCATTCAACATGTTCAATGAAAAAGGGTTTGTAATCCACCCATGATGAATGATCTGTCTTGTCTGAAGACTAGCCACAGACTTATCGGCCTATCTATCGTCTACCATGTCTACGGACGGGACTGCGTGTTATTTGGGCATGACGATAACGATTACTAATGTTTCTTCAAAAGCATTCAATATGTTCGATGTAAAAGGGTTTGTAATCAACCGATGACGAATGATCTGTCTTTCCATGAAGATAACGAACAGCGATGATTTTTGTTGTTGTTATTATTAATTGTATGGCCTGTTCTCCTTGCTACATATAATACCGCCTCCTGGCAACCTGGCTTTAAACACACATAGCCCTGTTACAATCGATTATAAAGTTGCACTCAATTGCAAGTCAGATCACGTGACCATATTCTAAAATCTGATTGGTTCAAATGTGCATATTTTCTGACTTCCAATTAATTGCAACTCTTAATGCAGGGGGGGGGGGGGGGGTCTTCTGCTCGAAAAGCGCTTAAATATTATATTGTTTATCATGTTAGGCGATATAATAGATCAAATATATTATTATAATCATATCTCCCTTCCCGTTTTATCAGCTTATAAACAAAAAGAGTAATCGCCCTTAGCTTCCAGAAAATGATATGCAGTTGTTTATTTTTACCCAAATATAAAATACATTTTCCTCGAAAATTAAATTGTTTTGATCGGGTTTGAAGGGCCTTTTGCCCGAATAACGCCGTTCTCAAAACCGATGCACATACTCCCTTAGCCCCTCCCCCTCTCCCCCTCCACTCCTAGCCCGCCTTTGCTATTACATCATGATACAATAATACATGGATACGATAGGTGAATCACAGTAAACATTACATCTTGGGGGGTGTTTCGCAACGAATTTGAAGTTGCACTCAATCATGGAAACTGTTTGTTGTTATAGCCGTATTATTTCCAGAAAATGTTCAAAACGCGACATAAAATGATCATGCTTTTGGTTTAATATTTCTTAATCTTCTCTAACATAATTATTGGCCTTTTCCATTTTAATATATTTTCCACGGCTCAAATGACCAATGATAATTTGTAATTTAATTCAGAATTTAAGTTCGACCTAAAATCTTTGTAAAAAAAACACCCTCTCAACCTATTTGTAGACTGTTGTACGTAGTGTTTTGTATTTCTTCTTCTTCAATTTCAGTGATGCTTTACATAGCACTCGGTCGACTTTCAATATCCCGAACGAATCAAAGGGCCATTCCTCCACTCCAAGCCTCACTAAAGAAAGGAACTGAGAGAGAAACCCACCTCAGCATCTCGAGTTTCCCGCACTTGCAAGGGTTCTGTTTTGCTGGGCCTAAATATTGAGGAGTAGAGATAACAAAAGCCCGGGAATCACTGCATAATGTCCCAGTCACACATTCCCGTAAAGATTTACTGTAAGAGCCACGTATTGGCATTTTCGTGGAATGCGATAAAACGGGGCTATTCGTGACTATTCCGTGGCGACACGTGATAGTACGTGGTAGCATTGGGTTTTCGTGCCTCTTCCGGGAAGGCAAAGCTGAAATTTCAAAATGTTCCAAATTCTTCCCCGACATATCTTTTGTTACGGCTCTGCCTTCCCATAGGTGGCACAAAACCCCAGTACTGCCACATTTTGTCACGTATCGCAACGTATTGCCACCGAAACGTCACGTTTAATTGCATAATAAACAATATCAATACGTGGCTCTTGCTGCAAGGCTTTACGGGCATGTGTGACTGGGGCATAAGCGATGCAGTCACCTCAAGTCTCCTCATCTTACATAATCGCCTCTCTACAATGAATGATGCTGCCCAAAGGGGTAATAACGGCGCCTTATGTATATAGCGCAATGACGCAAATACACAGTGACGAAGCTACTGGGATGGGGGCCATGGGGGTGTGCTCCCAAAAATAATTTGATAAAATACAATAGAAAGCATGAGGGAGTTTTTACACTAAAGAAGTGGATAATGTGTGCACCCAATAGTTCGCGTACTGGTAATTGTATTTTATATGTGTTTGTTGAGGTACTTTGGCCGTCCAAATTTCTAAGATGGAGGGGGTAGATTCAAAGCCTTTAAAGATCCCCGACTCTCTGCCTACCCATGTGGACGTAATATGACATTCTACATAGCCGAATAATTTTAGATGTGCCGACTGACATGCAGACAAATGTATAATGAATCTGATAGGCAGGCAAGGCAGTCACTTATTACTGGGGTCGAATTGGCTTTAGGCCAAAATACAGGAACAACAAACATAGATGAAGAGGTTAATTCCCGAAGGCGCTAAAACGAATTTTCATGGAAATTGGGTTAATGAAATAATTGTATTTATAAAGTACTTAACTTGCTATAATCAAACTATTAAGATAAACTACGCAATCAAAATACGGAGAATAATGTTTTTCGTATTCTCATAGGCAAGTGTACAAAGTGGGATAAATAAACAAGTAAAGTTTTCTCCAAAGTCAGCTGGATTTAGTACCTTTTATAATAAACCCTTCAAATAGGTCTGAGGCAAAGCGATATAAGAGTTGGGCTTGAGTTCCATATATAGCATAACGGATATTGAAAGAGGTCTAAATCCTTTAGGCGTAAACGATGATTTTGTCGTACAAAATGTACATTTTTCTGTCATGGTTAAAATTCGTACGAAATAAAAAGTGTTGTGAAAGTGGTCAAAATAAAATTGTATACGGCCTAGATGCTTTCACGACAGGAACAGACATAAAAGTCAGAAAATGTGTGGTTATGTCGCAGAATCTAGGAGTAACTTGAGAGCATCGTGCGACTTTCGTACGACCATCGCACGAAGTAGTTGATTCGTACGAATTTCTCGCGATTATCTCTCGGCAATCTCACACATGACGTGCAATTGTCGTGAGATTGTCGTAAGAAATTACACCAAACTATTGGCATACATAACATGTGATCATGTTATCACGACACCAGGTGAGACAAAAATTTCGTGGATCTGTCGTGGCATAAAATAGAGTAGTCCAAATTACAAACCACGACACCCATTTCTTCATACGACTGTCGTACAAAATCGCAGAACAAGTCACGAAATCCTAACAATTTTCGTCGTGAACCTGTTGTATACAGGTCCATTGTGACCAGGTATTTGGTCATAGGTTCTGTAGAAATGCAGCATTTATTTTTCCTTTCCGATTCATTACATACAGCATATCCTTACATTTTAACTACCGTACATTGGGTTCCGTTATTTAGTGAAATCATTTCAGTATCGAACTATGACATTTGAAAAAAATGTAACCATATATTATAGATGCAAATTTAATAAATGTTCACAATAAAGAATATCTTCATGGACCCAAGCGTACACTTTCATGAAGCGTTATAATCGGGTTAAGTCTACCTTTGAAATGCGCTAAGATACAAATATAAATGATTCCATCGAATCCTTAGGCTCGAAACATTCCAAACAGTAAGTTAGATTTATCACGCGTGGTCGGACTGATTGGAGGGCACGATATCATTGGGCGCACACTCAATGTATATATATTTATTTTATTTTCTGAAGAATTGTCCACTCATGTCTCATATCGGTTTGTAAAAATTGTATTAAGGGCACGCCCCCACCCCCCCCCCCCCCTTCCCCGCAACCGCTGCAGTGGCGAACCCTCTCCAGAGGTACTAAGGCAGGACCATGGACCCCTGCAACATTCCTGACTACGCCTGTGCTCAGTCACCAGTCCTCTCGAGTGCAAGTAGCATGACATAGCAGTACAGTGTGATAGCAACTAATATCAAAGTCACATTCAAACTGTGGTAGAGTTCAAGGTTGTACGTCAGTACATGCAAGTATATAAACCAAGATGAGAAGCAAATAACTACTTTGTTTTCTCTCGGAGCGATGGCGGCGTATTTTGTATTTGTTTGCGTGTGTGCAACTTGAGCGTTGTATAAAAGAAATACATCCCTAGAGATGCTAACGCCAATCCCTCACTTTAGGCATTGAAGTGTTAGCCATTTCCCTATAATGCTAATATAACTCATATGACGTATTTAAATGTGGTCTAAAATGGGTTTAAAATTCTGATATATGAGGTGCATTTTAGGGTTTGTATATATTTGACCGCATGTGACGCACGGTCCATTCGCAGTGACCCAATCAGAACTAAATTAGTAACTTGATTATGCATGTACCAATTTAAGTTGATGATAAGCACATACAAACGTGAACGTACACAAGAAAGGGGTGGGGAAATCGAAACAAAATACACTTGGGAGTATAAATAAATATACGAAGGGTTCATTAATTGAGTTTTGGAAACATGCTCATGAACAGGAGTACTTTTAATGTAATAAAGCACAGACAATCGCGAACATGACCACACGCCAGGCAGGGAAACTTATTAATAGAATTAAAGAATTGTATCTTGAAAAAGAAACACGTACATAGCTCAACAAACACGTAGACGTGCCTCCTCACAAGTGAATGTTACTTTTATATTCCCACATGTCTCGTATAGTATACATGTTCATGTTTGTCTATGGTATTTACAATCGCTCACATCGCATTTGATAATACAGATCATGGACATACGGGCAAGGCTTTGCCAGAGGGTTGAACTCTGTCTGCCAAAATACTTCCGTTTTCACCAGACAAGCAAGCAAAAATTAAAAAATAAAAGTTTCTCAACACTTATCTGCCCAACATTATCTTGTATGTGATTTTGCCCAAATATGACATTCTTTTGCTCGAATATTGCATGATTGTGCCCAGGTATTCTGATATACTTTTTTTCCGGGCAGGGGGGGGGGGGGGGGGTGCAGCCCCTAGCCCCCGCCTCATTCGCCTAAGAAAAAAAAAGGATCATATAGCCCTAGTGCCCTACATAATTAACACTATCTCTCTTTAAACCAAATAACAGAATTGGGAAACGCCTCACACATAACAAAAGAATGAATATGCTTTCATTACCTGCTATGTGAAAGAATTTATCATAACTTATCTGTTGATGTAACGATTCGGACAAATAATGCTTTGAAACTGGTTATTTGAGCAATTACATTTCTTTTACCAGAGATTCAATTCTACCGCATAACGCTGCATGCAAAAGCAATGCAAGCGCACGTGTGCACGGCATGCGGGCTTGTCGACCATTCTCCAAACCCAGCTGATCGGGGCGAACGGGCGGTGAATTAAGGCCAAATCTTAAAGGCGTGCTGACGGCGTGCATGAAATCCCATCGATATTTCTGCATTTAACGATACTAAGGTTCGGATTTTACCACACAAGCCCTTTTTAATACGTATTCAACAATATTGATCAATTAGTTTATCTAAATATAGATGTTTTTCGGTAAAGGCCCAGTCCCATACTGACGATTTTCACGGCGACTCGCAACGATTTACTAGAACGAATCGACTCGATTTAGCCACGATTTAACAACGAATTAGGAAAAATTGTACGGCGACTCAAGGCGAATATTCGTTCTTCGTCGTTGTTCGACGAGTCAGTTCGTCCTTCTTTTGTATTTAACCATTGCGGTAGAAAAATCGTGGCAGACAAAAAGTTGCGGTCCCATAGTGGCGATTTTTACGGCGACTCGCATTGAATTATCGTTCGTGGAGAAAATCGCTTGAGTCGTCGCGAGTCGTTGTAGTTCGTTGCGAGTCGTTGTAATTCGTTCTTCGAACCGTTGCGCATCACAAAGAACACCATTATTCGTGTTAGCACAACGATGGTTTTGAACCGGTTCAAAACTATCGCCACGTCGCGACGATTTCCTCACATTCTTTTTATGGAACAATCGAACAGTGCGCAGTATGAACAATGGGACTTGTTTGAGTCAGTTCCATGGGCGATCTGTCATTGATACCATTCAACAGGGAGATGATATATTCATTCACATCCCCCCCCCCCCCCTCTCGTGATGAATAGGTATTACGTAAGTCTCTACATCCATGGTCAGTTCGAAAACGGAAAGCGGCGATCTTCACGACGAAGCGATACGAGTCGCAACGAATTGCAACGATGTGGAACGACGTGACACGATTATGCAACGGTAAATACAATAGTTTTTGGTGAAAATCGTCGTGGCGTGGCGATTGTTTTGAACAGTTGAAGACAGCGATTTTGGCTCCGCTTTCACGATTTTCTTCACGATGCGCAACGGTTTTGGGGGAAGAACCAACACGACCTTAGCGATTTTCTCGACGAATGTCAAATCGTTGCGATTCGCCGTGAAAATCGTCAGTATGGGACTGGGCCTTAACTTACCCAATACTGTTATTTGGCTGGAATCCTTTGTTTGATAATTTTGACATTGGATATTCTCTCATAAGAAATTAAGTTCTGTACCACTTTGAAGGGATCTAGTAACATTGTCAAAATCCACAAACTTACATAGAAATCTAGCAGTTCTAAAAATATTAATACAAATCATGATAATACAAATAGTAATCATAAATATGATAATAATAATAACATCAATAACAATTAATACAACGCTGATTATAATCACTAGTGGTATTAATAACAACAAAGATATTTATCCTTTTAGCCATTGTCTGTACGAGTTAATATTATTCCTCACTGATCAATCAATGTCCACCGGAGCTTCACTAATCACTAGGCTCGCATCATGCAATTAGACACGGAACTTGATAGCCCTGGTTATCGTAACCATGGAAACACACCATTACGATTCTAAACCGAAATCACTTTAAGCGCATGACTTCTGTGTGGTCGTATTGCATAATGCATGATTGATGGTAATTGGCAAGAAAGTCAAGACCCGCTCATTGCTTTGTAAAAGGTTGAATTTCCACGAAAAGAAGAAACATCATTCAAAGCATTTGCGTTTCAGACTGTTAGTTATTCATTGCACATAGCAGAGTGAAACAAATTTGCATCACGCATCTCTTGAGCTTGAAATATACCCATGAGATTGGTTTAAACTAAGATCTATAAATATTGATAAAGGAAGAAGTCATTTAGAGATGGTGTTTATTGACATGTTAAATTCCCAGATAGTAGCAGTAAGTAAAAAGGAAACAATATCGAAAAAGAGAGTGTCATCAACAATGTTTTATGTAATTTGAGTTAGAAATAATCACGATCATCATCATCGTCATCTTTATCATCACCATCGTCATCATCAACATTACCATCACCATGATGGTACTATTATCATCATCATCATCATCATCATCATCATCATCATCATCATCATCATCATCATCATCATCATCGCCTATCATAACCGTGCATTCGCACATGTTGCCCCTGTCCTTTGCCAAGTGACATTCGTAATGTTCAGTGCCTGGAAACTTTCCAGAAGCATGTGAAGGCTATTTTGTTTACCCAAAACTATAATGTAGTTTTTGTAGTGTTTCTAAAGCGCATTGAGTAAGTTTTTTTTAGAGAAGTGCGCAAAGTGTTTATATAATTATTATTATCATTATTATTAGTAGAAGTACATAGTAGCAGTAGTATAAGTAGTAGTAGTAGTAGTAGTAGTAGTAGTAGTAATAGTAGCAGTAGTAGTAGTAGTAGTAGTAGTAGTAGTGGTAGTAGTAGTAGTAGTAGTAGTAGTAGTAGTAGTACTAGTAGTAGTAGTAGTAGTAGTAGTAGTAGTCGTAGAAGTAGTCGTAGTAGTAGTCGTAGTAGTAGTCGTAGTCGTAGTCGCAGTCGTAGTAGTAGTCGTAGTAGTAGTCGTAGTAGTAGTAGTAGTAGTAGTAGTAGTAATAGTAGTAGTAGTAGTAGTAGTAGTAGTAGTAGTAGTAGTAGTAGTAGTAGTAGTAGTAGTAGTAGTCGTAGTAGTAGTCGTAGTAGTAGTCGTAGTCGTAGTAGCAGTCGTAGTAGTAGTCGTAGTAGTAGTCGTAGTAGTAGTAGTAGTAGTAGCAGTAGTAGCAGTAGTAGTAGTAGTAGAAGTAGTAGTAGTAGTAGTAGTAGTAGTAGTAGTAGTAGTAGTAGTAGTAGTAGTAGTAGTAGTAGTAGTAGTAGTAGTAGTAGTAGTAGTAGTAGTCTTCTTCTTTCGTATCCGACATCTACACAAGTCCAGAATATTATATATTTGGCCATGACTTTGCACATCGCAGGGCCTTCTCATTTGCAGCCATCAAATCTTTTTGACTACACTGTTCCTCAAGGTTAGGACATTGAAGGAGGTGTTGCATGGTTTGTGATGTGCCACAGTCGCAGTTAATGTTGTCATCATCTGTATATCCCCACTTTTTCATGTTGACTTTGCATCGACCCATCTCTGTGCGAAGTCGGTTGAGGGACTTCCATGTCTTCCAGTCTTGCTTGTATCCTGGGGGTAACTGCTCCTTAGTAGGAAGAGGTAGCTTGTCATGGTGGTGGTTACTGCTGCGCCTCTCCTCCCATAGTCTACATCTGGCCACCTGTGGGGATTCGGTCAGCGGTTGGACAGAGTGTAGGAAGCTTTCCCTTGATTTGAGCCGTTTCTGGGATGGTTGGATGTCATAACATGGATGGCGGCTATCCTGACTCTGTCTGAGACGCTCCACGCTACTGGCTACTGACCGGCGTATATCGGGTGGAGCAATGCCAGACAGGACATTTAGGCTGTTTACATTATTTTGTCGGCTTTAGACAACCAGAGATTGCTCTGCAGCTATCGTTGAGAGTTGGGTCAAGTTTCTTTGAGTGCGAGGATCTTTCCCAGACTGGGCACGCATACTCCGCAGCAGAATAACATAGCACAAGAGCTGTTGCCCGTAGTGTAGATGCACTGGCACCCCAGGAGGAGTTTGCCAGTTTCCGGAGGAGGTTGTTCCTGGTCCTCACTTTCCCCCTCACCTTTTCGATATGCTGCTTGAATGAAAGTGTCCGATCAATGGTAACGCCAAGGTACACTGGATGTTCGCAGTGGTCAAGGGGAGTACCATTCCATGTGAGTGATAGTTTCTTCCCAGCCTCGCGGTTGCGTAGAT
>JBAMJV010009686.1:25000-57297 GCA_037951105.1 Echinarachnius parma
TGCATATAATGCAGGGGCCTATATAGTCCTAGGTTCTATACTCTGTATACACCTTTCCCCCATACGCGTATAAACCCGGTGCATCTGTACGCCCAATGAACTTACTGTACGGAAACCGTTCAGATTCAACGGGCATAGATGCACCGGGTTACGCAATATATGGGGGAAAAGGTGTACAAACAGAGTATAGAACCTAGACTAGGGCCTATACAGCCTAACGAGGGTTTTTGCAAGCTGCAGTATTTGGGGAATTTACCTGGAATTCTGAATATAATCTTTTTAAATTTCGAGCAAAATCACCTTACTTCGCGCAAAAACAAAAACTTCTTCCATTTTGTCATTATGCTTGTCATGTGAAAACATTCTAGCAAAAAATGTCTTATCGCCATCCGGGGGGGGGGGGGGGGGGGGTGGGGGGGGGGGGTCACTCTCATACACAAGTGCTACCCACCCGTGTCCATAAACCTGGCGTATCGCACCTTTTTTAAATTGACCCTAAATGGCGTATGTATATCGCACCTTTTCTGAATGGACCCTAAAGGCGTAATACTCATTTTAAAGTAAACACCCATTAATTGTTATAAATGGCGTAATGCTTTGAATACGTTGACGCAAAATGCTTAATTTACCTTCTTGCTGAATACTATACGATAAACCCATGAAAGAAAAAAGTGTTTGAATCTAAATGACACAACTTCCGAAAGGAAAACCATCATTGTCTTCTCAGAAATAAGAATTGAACTAGTTTTTTTGTTAAAGCTTCATGAATCACCATCTACGGCATTGGTCAATCATTTGATATTAAATGGTACATCCAAATTTCAAAACACATTACACTCATCAGGTCGTGCCTCCACCGTCCGGTCACCGGTCATGGGGCCTGGGCGATGAGATGATTGTCGACAACGTCAAGGATCCATCTGGCTCAAGTGGCAGCTCGAAGTATAATGGAATCGGGATCGGGCTCATCCTCCTCATAGACATGGTTACTTACTGAACTTAGTGAACTAGCGAGCACCCTGATGCATGTGAATAGCGCACCGCATGTAGCGCACTTGTCACGCATACAGGCACACAACATTCATGCACACATATTACAGCCGCTCCGCAGAAATAAAATCGTCGAAAACCTGTGTACTGAGCTACGGTAGCTGAAAAAGCACCCTTTTCGTATAAAAACGTCGAAACCTGAAAAGGTACCCTTTTTTAGGTTTTTGTGCGATCAGTGCTTAAAAAACACCCCTTTTTTAAAGGAAAACGTCGACGACGCCGTATAGCTGAAAATGATACCCTTTCGACGCTTTTTTTGGACGCGGGTGCGTAGCAAGTCATGTTGGGAGTGACCCGCCCCCCCCACCCCCCCCCGGGATTGCCATCGTTTGCCCGTACGTCGATAGCCCTTTTGACGAGGTCCTGTGTATGAATGCAAAAAAAAAGTATGGTGTCGCGCGTAATAGGTCTCGATTCAAGAGCTGCAGTCCAACAATGGTTATACGCGTTGCTCGTGTAATAGTCGCGTTCGCTAGTTGTTCCTACATTGTATACAGCTTTATTATTTAGAAGCAAGGGCTTGTCAAAAGGCTAGTACGCCTGGTAATGCTGGTCCTTTGTACACCATTTCAATTAGAAATAAAATAGATAAAAGCTAACTTTCTTGGGGATTTGGGGCTCTCCGGATGTTGAAACAAATCCATCAAGATTCGTCCTAAAGGACGCTGACATGGTCATCGTTCAACCTCGTCTAGAGGTTTACACATGCATTAACCCATTCAGATATAGCTGTACACGGAATACATGTTATACCTAAACCCGACCGTATTCAACAAGTTAACTCTTAACCATAATAGTGTATGTTATATGTATTGTGAGGGAGGAATGGGCACTATCCGAATTGTATTAGATTCCATCTTTGATGATTGATGAATAAAAACGAATCGAGAGATGAGTATTGAATTCATGAAATCGAATCGGATTTCAAAAAGAAAATCATCAAACTTGCTTCTATCCAGCCAATAGTTTATGACCCTTTTTGGGGGCTACTACACATTTGCGACATGTTCTACTGTTCTACTGTTCATGCTTTCTGAACACGCTTTCTTCTGATGAAATACCTATTTTATCTTGAGCCATTCTCGTGCTAATGATGGGGATCATTACAACAGATAATGTATAAGCAGTGATGAATTGAGTTGGTATATGTAGGGTAAATAGATTAGATCAAGAAGAGGAAGAATGCCCTGCCATGTCATGTGTGGCTGCACGCAAATGTTCATCTTTGAATTTCCCCAAATGTGTTGTTCCAAAAAAAGTATAAAATGTGAGGGACTTAGTAACATTGTCCAAATCATCAAAACTTACTAGGAACTCTATAGTGGTTCTTTCATACATTGTTGTATTCATTAACAATAAAAGCATGGGAGAAATTTCGGTTTTTCAAATTTCCATTTCGTTCAAAAGATATTTACGATTGAAGTGTTCGGATGTTAAACTATCTACGGGATCGTTTAAGCCGCGTGTACAAAGTAAGTGCAATGAGTAAGTGAAGATAATTTTACATTTTCGCTCATCTCTCGGCCAAATAACATCAAATTAACTTTAATTTTCACACATTACTTTCTAGACATATCAGATCACACCAATACACATTTTATTAACCACGCATCACTTTTTGCACTTGTCAACAAAGTTACTAGATCCCTTTAATTGTTTAAAAAGATCGAGGTATGCATTACGAAGTGTATTTTTAAGTTGTCTTGTTGAAAGTGGAAATAAACTTTGCTGTATTCGACCAATACTCTTTGTTACGTTTCAAACACACGATTACCTTACCCCATCAAGGAGATTCAAACAATGGATACACTGAAGTGAAAAACCCTGTGCCGTGAATAAATTCAATAAGAAATGCTAGGACTTTTTTTCTTCATATTTTTGTTTCACTCGCCTTGAAGCGTAGCAATTATTCGCTAATATATTATAAATGAAAATTCAGTGCACGCAAACCTTTTGTATTCAACACAATACAAACACAAAAGGTCGGTAGATAGATACGCAATTGATTTTCCATAAATAGGAATGATATTGAAGAAAAGGTGATCCTGGAGATTACATATCATCGAGAAAAAAGAAGCGATGCTTGAAAAGAAAACATCTCCGGTTAGAAGGAAAAAACATCATCCTTAAGTTTCTGATCGCCCCGGGGGAGAACGGCAAGTGCTTCGTGACTGCGCGATTCTAATAGTTCCTCTAGACCCGCGAACAAAGATGAGACTCAGCGACTGTACAAATGGTGTTTTTTGTCATTATTATCATCGAATACATAATTAACTTAGAAGATCTCAATATGTAACAGTTTTTCTCGTCTTGTAGTAAATCATATAATATCAAAGGTGCAAATCCCTCTCGATCTGCGGTAATATGGAACGGTATATATGTTTTTTTTGTTTTTTTTTTGTATTATTGAATAAATGTAATATCATACCACAATTGTGTCGTCTTTTAAAGTATTCTATTAAATGTGAAATCCTCTCGACCTGCGAGCAAATTGGACTCTTTAGAAATGTTCTGATCTGTTTCTATTTATTATTATTGAATAAATAACTAACTAAGAAGGTTGTTATATGTAACAATTGTCTCGTCGTTCAGTCATATATATTAAATGAAAGGTATAATCACGACTTAAATTAAACTAAATAAATTCACCTTTCTATTCAAACAAGGGCTCTAAATGTATCTTCTTCGCAATTTGCTAATACAAATATAAATGTTCATTATGATGATTTATATCTATTTTGTTGCATTCCTTCAAATTCAATTTTAAAGAGCAATGCGATATGAGTGAATAATAATATGAATAATGTAATTCCAAACATCAATATGTAAATGTACATCGTATTATGTCAATCATTCTGGTTAACAGCAATATGTTGCATTTTAAAACGTTCAGCAGTTTGCATTAAATATTCACTGCAAAGGATTCCGGGTAAAAGGCGATTTCAAGTCACAATGTTATTCATAAGGTTGTGTTTATTGACACTAAACGCACGCCATATGATTCGTCATATGAAACTGCTGTAACCTTGTCCTTGGTAATGTTTTCCACTGAAGTGAATGTAATTCCTGCTCCTATAATTTGTCGTGTTTGTGCGTTTAATCTTATTTACTCACCTGGTAATTCGTAATGAGATTTTTTGATTTTTTACTAGGAATTGATACAAACAGTATATGATCTTCTTAAAAAGTGGAACATAGTTCCGCACCTGGAGAAACAAGGCGAGCGATCTATCACACTGTCGGTCTCCCGACAGCGGCAAGCTACACATACCAGAGCGTAATTAGGGGAAGAGGGGCAATATTGCCCCTTGACCCTCTTGGCTGTCCCTGTGCACTATTACCGAACACTTGTTTTTTCACCACAATAAAACAAACATTAGATGCATGAAACAAAAGTGAAAATTATAGAAGCAGCTGCATGAACTCATTAAAAATACATCTGTTATAAAAAAAATTGCAAATTATTTTTCAAATCGATTTTCTTGTAACTCTTCCAAAAAAGAAGCCTCTTCCCGACGCAAATTTTCGTAGTAGTATGTTTTGCCCCATCTAAGATACGCCCTGTTTACGCGACTTGCCCCTTCCTTTGCACCATCTATATAAAATAAGTGTTGGACCAAACTGTCCATTGACATCTACTCCCGTCACTAGTCCTGCTGGTCACGGCACTCCTCAGCCACGCTTCTCCCCTCCAAGCCCAAGACCTGACCGTACATCTAAAAAGCAACGGAAGATCTTAAAAGTAATGGTTATAAACTGCAATGGGCTGAAAGGGAGGTCAAAACAAGCCAGTTTTCAAGCAACCATCGCTCAATATGTCCCGGATGTAATTATGGGTTGTGAATCTAAGCTGGACATAGACATTTCATCCTACTCAATCTTCCCCAGCAATTATCATGTTTTTCGAAAGGATCGTAATAAGCATGGAGGAGGTTGTGTTTATTGCCGTCATCAACTCACTGACCGTCAGTGAATGCCCGCAGTTTGATGCTGATTGTGAACTTCAATGGTGCAACATTCAGTTGTCGAACGCAAAGCCCCTCTTCCTCTGTAGTTACTACTGTCCTCCAAACAACCGCCAACTTAGCCTTGCAGGATTCCAAGAGTCAGTTATCGGCTTGATGAGGAAACATCGGCGAAGCCATCCTAACATTCTGATCGCCGGTGACTTCAACCATCCTGACATTGACTGGGAATCTCAGTCCACAACAAATCCAGCAAGTGCAGCCTCTCACCAGAAATTACTTGACATTCTACTTCAAAATTCCTTGTTCCAGACAGTCAGAGATATCACCAGACCTGCATCAGGAAATACCCTTGACCTTATCGTCACATCAAACCCAGCCCTTGTGGAGAATGTAACCGGCCATCCTGGAATATCGGATCACAACATTCTTACATGCAGTCTTGCTGCATACCCCAAGGTTCAAACCAAACCACCAAGGAAGATTTACCAGTTTAATAAGGCTGATCCGAAACGACTGAAAAAGGCTGCCAAAGATTTGTCTAGATTTTTTCTAGAGACTTTCTTCTATCTGCTCCTGAGAAGATGTCTGTTGAGTCAAATTGGACCTCTATCGCAAACTTCCTAAGCATATGTTTAGCTGACCTCGTTCCATCAAAGATGACCAAGGGTCGAAGACACCTTCCTTGGATCTCTACTTCCATCAAGCGACAAATGAGGAAACGAGACAGGCTTTTCAAGAAGGCTCGCCACCAGTCAAGTTCAGCTGCATGGGAAGTATATCGACAATATAGAAACCAAGTAGCAAAGACTGTTCATAAAGCGCATTACGACTATGTTAATAACATCATCGGTGCAAATCTTGTCGACAACCCCAAATCTTTTTGGTCATATATAAAAAACATGCCGTTCTGAAAACATTCCTTCGCTCCGTACAGCAACCAAGTTGTGTACTACAGCAGGCGACAAGGCTGACACACTTAACAACTACTTCCAAACTATGTTCACTCATGATAACTCGCAACCACCACACAAAGGACTTTCCCCCATGCAACCATTGGACATCTGCACATTCATAGAACGGGTGTAGAAAAGCAGCTCCTTCAATTAAACCCAGCCAAGGCCTGTGGTCCAGATGAAATCCCAGCCAAGCTGTTGAAACTGATTGCGTATGAGATCGTTCCTGCTCTGTCCTTCCTATTCCAACAAAGCTACAACTCTGGTGTTGTTCCATCTCAGTGGAGACGGGCATTAGTCACTCCAATCCACAAATCTGGTGACAAGAGTGAGCCATCAAACTACAGACCCATCTCACTCACCTGCATATGCTGTAAGGTAATGGAACACATCATGTTAAGCCACATATCTAAACATCTGGCAGCAAACAACATACTTGCAGACACCCAGCATGGCTTCCGCCAAGACTGGGCTGCAGTCCTTCAAAACCGCAGCCAGGTTGATGCCATCTTCTTGGATTTCAAGAAGGCATTCGACAGAGTGCCCCACCAACGCTTATGTACCAAACTCCAGTACTATGGGATTACAGGTGACTCCTTGACATGGATAATGTCATTTCTCACAGAGCGAGAATAAGCAGTTGTTGTTGATGGAACCCACTCCTCCTGGGGAAATGTAACATCAGGAGTTCCTCAAGGCTCTGTGATTGGCCCCACTCTCTTCCTGCTGTTTATAAATGACATTCAAGACCAAATTCAATCTACCATTCGGCTATTTGCTGATGACTGTGTTGTTTACCGGGAAATAAGGACTGATGCTGACTACCACATACTCCAGCAAGACCTCCAACAGCTGTCCACATGGTCCACTGACTGGCTGATGAACTTTAACATTAAGAAATGTGCAGTCCTTTCACTCACACGGAAACGTTCTCCTGCTATCTGTCAATACAAACTCAACAACGGTACAATACCAAGGGTCACCGAATACAAGTACTTGGGTGTTACAGTAACGGCTGATCTTCGATGGAATAAGCACTGCCAAGCAATCAGGCATAAAGCAAGTCGTACCCTAGGACTTATCCGCAGAACCTTATCCCCTTGCTCCAAGGAAGTGCAGACCAGGGCGTATACTGCACTAGTTCGACCTCAACTAGAGTATGGTTCTGAAGCATGGAACCCTCACACAGTCACAGTCACGGGCGCCGATCTGTCATTGATACCCATTGATCAGGGGGGGATGATCCATTCATCCATCCCCCCTGATGAATGGGTATTACGTAAGTATCGACGCCCATGGTCACAGTCGTAAATGCACTTGAGCAAGTACAGAAATCAGCGGCTCGCTTTGCCCTCTGTGACTACAGAAGAACATCATCATCGTCAGTCCTGGTATCTACACTTGGATGGGACAGCCTACACAACCGCCGACTTTTCAATCAGTGTACTCTTTTCTATAAGATACACAACCAACTTGTCAGGATACCATTCCCTCCAGCAGTCAGTCGAGCCAATTATCACGGAAGACATGACCATGACCTGAAGTATACAGTACCAAGAGCTACAATAGATTCCTACAAATACTCCATCTTTCCAAGAACCATACGTATCTGGAACCAACTGCCACAACCAGTGGTCCACATCAACGGCCTGGCTGCATTTAGAGAGGCTGCCTTACCAGTCATCAGAACAATGCAGCCTCCTCCTGGGTCACATCTACTTTAAATGGACCCATGTTTTTACTTGCACCATTCACTCCCTATATTATTGTAAATATGAGGGAAATTGTATTTATACACCATGGCACCTCCGTATGGCACACAACACTTCATCCCAGTATAGCTTCCTGTGTGAGCTGCCAAAGGGATTATCGCATCAAGTACCAAGTATCAAGCCATGTTAACCCTACATGCCACTTCCTTTGCTCCATCTAAGATAAGCCAAGTTAACGTTACATGCCCCTTCCTTTGCCCCATCTAAGATAAGCCCTGTTAACACTACATGTCCCTTCCTTTGCCCCATCTAAGATAAGCCATGTTACCGCTACATGCCCCTTCATTTGCCCCATCTAAGAAAAGCCCTGTTAACACTACATGTCCCTTCCTTTGCCCCATCTAAGATAAGCCCTGTTAACACTACATGTCCCTTCCTTTGCCCCATCTAAGATAAGCCCTGTTAACGCTACATGTCCCTTCCTTTGCCCCATCTAAGATAAGCCCTGTTACCGCTACATGTCCCTTCCTTTGCCCCATCTAAGATAAGCCATGTTGACGCTACATGCCCCTTCCTTTGCCCCATCTAAGATAAGCCAAGTTAACCCTACATGTCCCTTCCTTTGCCCCATCTAAGATAAGCCCTGTTAACCCTACATGTCCCTTCCTTTGCCCCATCTAAGATAAGCCCTGTTAACACTACATGTCCCTTCCTTTGCCCCATCTAAGATAAGCCCTGTTAACACTACATGCCCCTTCCTTTGCCCCATCTAAGAAAAGCCCTGTTAACACTACATGCCACTTCCTTTGCCCCATCTAAGATAAGCCCTGTTAACGTTACATGCCACTTCCTTTGCCCCATCTAAGATAAGCCCCTCCATTTGACCCTATTTTACATGTTTTAGTCAAACCCTGTTCATGCTATACTCTTATCTCACGTAAAGTGCCAAGTGCAGTCTGATTCAGTCTGTCAATTACGATAAAAAGCATCGGACTAATAAATAGGAACGCGTCAGAAGTCCGCGTTGCACTCCCGTAAGTTGATTTGCTCTCGCGTTTGAAATGTTAATGTAAAACATTAATGTCCATCACGTTCAGGAGCCTAAAAATATATCAAAATCAATGCATTGACAAACACGATCAAATGGAGCGCGAGAGGATGTCACGCCTTACCGGCGCATACATGGGGGGGGGGGGGGGGGGGGGGGGGGGGCAAGGATGTGGCAATGGTTATTAAGTGAAGACATTAAACTCTTTCGTTATACAATCGTAAAATTAAATCGTTCTAAGCAACTTGTCCTTTGAATGAGCGTCTGATATTTCGGTTGGACCCCCCCCCCCCCCCCCCCCCCCCCCCCGTTGGTCCTGGCCAATTGCCTTATTAACAACGCTTGGTCAGAATTTCTTTGATTTGCCTTGCCCGACATTGTTTGCAACCATTTCCCAGGGAGAAGAAAAGTTGTGACGTCACACCTTCAGTATGTTCCAAGGTTCGGTTACTTTTTAAGCGACCTCAAAAATCGAAAAATTATAGTTAGAGTAACCAAAACAAAATACAACGATAATAATTTTGTGTTGAATCAAAATTCATAATAAGTAAGTGCAGTTTGCCTATTTTATCATAATTGAAAGATATCGCCATTAAACAACAACAACAACAACAGCAACAACAACAACAATATCACATAAAGGTAGCAGTAGATCTGTTTATATATTCCCAAATCAAAATTTGTGTTTCATATTTTCAAAATAATTTGTTACCACTTCGAAGAGGGTGGTGATGGGCAAATATCCCATGTATCCCTCTTTAGATTTGTTACTACAACTATCTCGCATGCGTTCAAGTGTTTAAAAACACGAATACTGTTTGAATCGATACACTTTATGTCACTATATATACGCTGTCTATTTCGCTGGGCTTCTTGAAATTGAAGAACCAATTCAATAGAAGTTTCAAGGAACCATTTACACTTGCAACCACGATTCTTGTAGTTATATATATAATTGGATATGTTGTAATTGTATTCCTTTATCCTGATCGTCTCCTTTTTCGAATGATAGTAAGAAACCGTAAGTGGAAATTCGATTACAATTACTTTCCAATATTCTATGGGTGAAAGTGTTCGCCACTTTGTCCGATGTATACGTGACTGGCAGATATGGTGGTGCGCAAATGCACAAGCATCTTACAACACACCACACACACACAAATACAACACATACACACACAGGAACGGACACATAACCATCCATGAAAATAATACAGTATAACTATTTAAAGGGATAGTTGAGTTTTGGTATAGAAGGCGCTACACAAAATAATGTTTTTGTGAGATAATGAAAACCGAGTGTCAAATTCGAAAGAGCATACTTTATTTGATCAAAATCGGTTCAGAAATGGCTGAAATATCCATAAAAATAACCATTTGTAATATTTGTGGGGCCCCACAATTATTCAATAATTTTGAACAGCCGTTACAAAAATGTAAAAATGCCTCCTCTTTTCAACAATTTACAAAAGAGGTTTTTAAAAAGTTGTTGATTATCTCTCTATATTATCACTATTACAACAAAACATCACATGCACAATATTTTATTTAAAATGGTTGAAACCGATAAGAGTTTAGAGAGCGCCCTCTTGAGTTTTAACAGCTCTTTTTGATTGATAACAGGCTTTTTACTTAGTCATTTGTCATTTTTGTATTCCTTTCGAGCATGGTGGAGTTATAACTATTAGTTTGTAATGTAATGGTGCAGGTTTTGGTTACTAAAATTCAGTTTGACCAAAACTGTACTCTCTTTACCAAACTCAACTATCTCTTTAAAGGGAAAGTGAATTTCTTTAACTATGTTCAAAGTAAGTTCAATGAGTTAGCGAATATCACTTTGCATTTTCGCTCATTACTTGGCCATAACATATCCATTTCATTATGAAAGGTTCATACATTACTCAGTGGACATATACTACAATACACATTTTGTCAACCATTCATAACATTTTGCACATGTTAACAACGTTACTAAGTCCCTTTAAATAGTAAGTGTACAGTGTGAATTATTCAAGGTCATTATTTAAAATTGCAGTATACTGTACCCATACTAGAGGCGCCCTCTCGAGATAAGAACGCAGTTTCTTTAACCAAATCTGGGCTCCGTTGCAGAGAGGGTTGCAATCGATTATAAAGTTACACTTATTTGCAAATGAGATCACTGTGTGGCTAAATGCGCTAATCTGATTGATGCAAATGTGCATATTTTCTGGCTTGCAATTAATTGCAACTTTACTTTACAATCGATTGCAACAATTTCTGCAACGGGGCCTTGGACTGGTCCCGAAAATACTTGAGCTGCATACTGTACAACAGTCAACTAGTATTGAACAGGTTAATGTGCACGCTGAGACGAGACGTAGAGGGCATGTAGAATGAAAGCGATATTATATCGATTTACACATACCATGACTACTAGTTGTATCTGCCGGATGCTGACCGTATAATTACGCCGATTTACCGCTAGTAATAAACAAATATATACATAAAATCAAATTAAAAAACAGAGAAAATCAACGTCAAAACAACCACAAGCACCTCAAAAACAAGCTATTGCAATGATACTCAATTCAATGTATTGATAGCCGTGTAGGAATGCAAATAAATGCAATTAATTTCTTTCAAAGAAGATTGTTTCATTGAAAATAAACGAGAGCAATAAAGATGGATAGATTTGTTAAACAAGTGTTTGATGATGACCAATAGACCTACTCTTTAGGTGAAAATGGGTATAATGCCATTAAGCTGATCGTAAAAATGCAGCACTATGTAAAGAAAGGTGGACAATGATGAGAGTTGTGGTTAAATGTTAACTTACCAAGTGTCTGAACAAGGGTCCAATATACACTTCAATGATAGTGATGAGATGTGATGTAAACACAATCGACCCGCTCGTAAAAGAACACTAACAACGGTTAATAACGACTGTAGGCTGGATGATATGACCATTCCCTATCCGCTGGAGCACTCTCACAGAAAGATTGTCCGATCCCCACAGTCGCCTGCCCTGCTCGAGCAACGCACGGTGAAAGATTCCCGCCTTTTCCCACTTTCGCCCAAAGTGTTGCCATGGTGACGGGAGAGCTAATCATTCTGCGCTTTATTCCGCTGACCTCGGCGAGAGAGCTTTCTGTCATGCTGCAGCTTTCTTCTCGCAGTGCTTTCTCCTCTCTGTCTCCTATTTCAATTATGGCAGGCAGGCGGAAACTAGCTAGCAAATGATATTACAATAACTCCCTTCCTTTTGGATATTATTTGTATTCATAGAGCAAGCATTGGCAAGTGTGATGGCAGAACAGACATCCAAGGCAGCGGGTTAAAAGGACTTAGTAACATTGTCCAAATCCTCAAAACTTTCTAGAACTCTAGTGGTTTTCTCATACTTTATCATATTTATATTAACAATAAAAGCATGGGACAGGTTTCGTATTTTTTCAAATTTCCATTTTGTTCAAAATTCATTTACAATTGAGGTCTGTCTGTATGAAATTGTCTACGGGATAATTTCATCCGTGTACAAAGTAAGTGCAATGAATTAGTGAATATCACTTTGCTTTTTTGCTCATATCTCAGCCAAAAAACATCCAATTAACGTGAAATTTTAACACATTACTTTGTGGACATATCAAATCACACCAATACACATTTGTATTAATCACTCATTACTTTTTGCACTTGTCAACAAAGTTACTAGATCCCTTTAATTCCTACAAGCTTAATTACAACCTAATTATGTGGCGAGCTTTTGTAGCAGGAGCATACTTTGCGTTGTAAAAACTATTATATAATAATCTGGGAAGTTCTAACTCTTCAAACAATGTATTAATAATGGAATTAAAGGCTTGCCTGTAAAGTGTCTAACTCCACGAAAATTTATTTGAGCTTCCTCGTTTCTCTTCTATCGTGTTGTTTAGCTTATGGTATAATAGAAGAATACAATAGGGTTAGATTTGTTCAAATGTCCCTTTAGTATGAAGATAATTATCATTGAAATCTTTTATTTGAAAAGCGTTAGCAACGCTTTTCAAATAAAGTACAATTGTCGTAGCTGAACACGTCCGGCCAGCGCGCGTGGGAAACCTTCCCGACCCGACTGAACTTTGAGCCGAGCGCGCGCAAATTCCATGAATTCTGTACCGTCTGTAAACATACACGGGTGCGGATATCGTCAAACGGATGATTATTACTGTGACAAATCTACGGCAGGCCATCAGTATTCGGTGATAAAATATGAACTCAATATTCGTGTTTTTCACTAGGTAAACAGTGTTCGTTTTCTTTCAAACTTTCACAAATCTTTCAATTCTATTTTACAATGATATTGATATAGGATTGAAGTCTCAAATGTCATTTTGTGCAATATCTGACACTTTACAGGTATCACTTTACAGGTATCATATAATGGCGATATTTACGCTCTTCACACGGAAAATGGGCTATAAGATCAAATGTAATCTTATTAGAAGCATAAACCTGCGCTTTAAACCAACGCTTGAAATAATCTCGTATTCTGGTATTAATTGCATGTCTTTTGGCGTTGTCTTAATGCACATGTTTCTCCCACGGATAGACAAAGAGCTAGGATAGAATATTCCCTTCTTAGGTACATAATGCACACCCTCACGGCTAACCGGAAAAATACGTGGGAAGAATATATTGTTACATATAAAACGTCCTCAATGTTATATAAATATAGTCATGGTTGTAGGCAAGGTATTATAATGCGTGTATTGTTTACATGGCTAGATAATAAGCTATTACATAATACAGTGTACTGGGTTTTAAAAAGTATTCATATCAAAAGCATAATATTCATAACAAACAGACAAAGGTGTGGGAAATAATACAATGTGGCGTATACAACATTCTTATGTCATTAATTTGTATATATTATAGTCATGCATATATGCAAGGCATTCTGAAGTATATAGAGCATATATAGTTAGTTAATAACCTATTACATAATACAGTTTAAGTGTTACAAAATTATTCATATATAAAACATAATGACAAAGAATATAATTTTACATTTCAAACAACCTCAAAGTATTAATATCGCCATGCCTGTTGGCGAGGAAAACATATATATTATATGCGAGGATAGTCAATGAGCTGTGATTAAAGGGATAGTTGAGTTTTGGTAGAGAGGGCGCGAGACTATTTTTGTGTGTGTGAGGTAATGAACAACTGAGTGTAAAATTTGAAAGAGCATAATATTTAAATAATAAAATCATCTTTGTTTGATCAAAATCGGTTCAGAGACGGCTGAAATATCCATAAATATAACAATTTGTAATAAAGCTGGGGCCCCAGGTTTATTAGAGAATTTTGAACCAGCCGTTAAAAATTCAAAAAAATGCTTCCTCTTTTCAAAAAGTTACAAATGGGTATTTAATTAGTTGTTGGTTATTTCTCTATCTAATCACTATTTCAACAAAGCATCACATGCACAATATTTTATTCAAAATGGTTGAAACCGATGAGTGTTTAGAGAGCGCCCTCTTACGTTTTAACGGCTCTTTTTGAATGATAACATGATCTTTACTACGTCATTTGTAATGTTGTGTTCCTTTCTAGTTATAACTATTAGTTTGTAATGTAATGATGCAGGTTTTGGTTACTAAAATTCAGTTTCACCAAAACTGTACTCTCCTTACCAGAACTCAACTATCCCTTTAAAATATAATTCAAGATTAAAATGACGAATAATACCGAGAACATAATGTTCAAATATAATTCAAGATTAAAAGGACGAATAATACCGAGAACATAATGTTCAAATATAATTCAAGATTAAAAGGACGACTAATACCGAGAACATAATGTTCATTAAAAAACACCTCTAATAGGATATCAAATTTAGTTTAAAACAACCTGAAGATTCTTATTGCAATCCTGTTGATAGGTTTTTTTTATCAAGACCATATTGTTTAGTGTTGATTTTCTACCGCGCCTTTAAAATGGTTCACTTTAGCTAACTCAGAATTCTACGCAGCTGCAAGTCACAAGAAGACAAATAATGTTTATATTTATAGTAGCCTATAGAGTGTCGGAAAGGGGTCGGAAAGAAGGAGCGAAGTAATATCATAATTTATGGTCAATATTAATGGACTGGCTGCATTTAGAGAGGCTGCCTAACCCAGTCATTAGAACAACGCAGCCTCCTCATGGGTCACATCTATCGCACTACTTATTCCCCATGTTATTGTGGATATGAGGAAAATTGTATTATGCACCATGGCGCCTCCGTATGGCGCACAACACTTCATCCAAGTATAGCTGTATGAGCTGCCAAAATGATTATCGCATCAAGTATCGAGCGGTATAAACATGCAGAGATATAGATAAAAGAGATAATAGAGATAATATAGATAATAGAGAAAGGGGTGTGTGAGAGAAGGGTATATAATATGGATTGATTTTTCCGAAAATGGCCCAACATCATGTCATGAGATGATGTTGGGCCATTGTCGGAAAATGACGTTATGCCAATATATCACAAAAATGACGTCGTGATGATGTTGGGCTGGCGAACATTTTAACCTCGAGCCAACGGCGATATGCCGACATCCGGCAACCAACTTCCGACATCGGCCCGACGTCAGGTGGCTAGCTGGGTAGGATCATGTATATGAGTTTTGACGATGAGCGTATTATAAACGTCGCTCACACTGCGTACAAACATAATGCGTGATTGACTCATCGAACAGGTGTTGTGATCGGGATTTATTGGACATAAATATAGATATCTCACAATCAGCCGTAGATATGAATGTGTTGTCCATGTACAGTGCACACTATTCAAAACAGTTGCGAGAAGATTTAAATCAAATAATGAAAATAAGACTTAATTACTATGGTACTAAGACATAACATTGCTGAGAATTTCCTTAATAATTATGTGTATCTTTTTTCTTTCTTTCGGGCAACCAAATTTCAGTTTCGGGCCACCAAATTGGAAATAATGCTAATTTTACTTGCCCGACCGGGCCACTAGGAAAAGGGTTAATTTCGAACATTTTCGAACATGCAGTCAAACATTTCTATTGCAGCCACCTTTCTAAAGTGACAACTTTATTTATCTTACAGCCAATGAACATTTACAAATCAACCTGTCTATAAAGGCCACCTCCCTGGTCACTTTTCTGTTTCCCGTGAGTGGTCAATACACCAGCGCATGTGCAATACAAAGGTCAAGTGAGAAAGTTCGGTATTCATCGAATTGAAAGTATAAGGTTTTTTACTTGTTATTCTTGAGTACATCGATTGGAAATTCCTTGATGCGAAGGTAGATACATTTTTCTCATGAAAGGGAACAAAAGATATCCCATGACAACCATCTGTCACTCTGAACATGACTGCACATGACTGCACAATTCAATTGCTATAGAGGTCAAGTGAGACATATGCTATCTGTGAACTGGTGTATATAAACAGGTTTTTATTATATCTACAATAAAACCACATTACCAAATACAATATGAATGATTGAGTTAAAATAATATCATCAATATAAGCAAGAAGCTTCTAAGTCCTTTAAGAATCTCTCTGTTTTGTTGTTCAACAATGATTAAAGTGACACAGGTAAAGTGTCTAACTCCACGAAAAATACTTGGAGCTTCCTCGTTTCTCTTCTGCCGTGTTGTTTAGCTTATGGTAAGAGAAGCATACAATATGGTTCGGTTTTTTCAAATGTCTCTTTAGTATGAAGATAATTATCATTGAAAATCATTATTTAAAAAGCGTTAGCTAACGGATTTGATAAAAAAGTACAATTGTCGTCGATGAACACGTCCTGCGCCAGCGCGTGTGGGAAATTTTTCCGACCCACTGAACTTTGAGCCTAGCGTGCGCAAATTCCATGAATTCCGTACCGTCTGTAGCTGTATACACGGGTGCGGATATCGTCAAGATCAAACGGATGATTATTACTGCAACAAATCTACAACAGACCATCAGTATTCGGTGATAAAATATGAACTCAATATTCGTTTTTTCACTAGGTAACAGTGTTCGTTTTCTTTCAAACTTTCACAAATCTTTCAATTCTATTTTACAATGATATTGATATAGGATTGAAGTCTCAAATGTCAGTTTGTGCAATATCTGACACTTTACACGGATCACTTTCTCGTTGTAAAATTGTATTACATTAATCGCCTCGTATTTGTCGTACTTCCATTGTCTTCTTTGGTAACGATATGTCCTTTACACTAGTTTCTATAAACTAACCATCACGAGTCTATGGACGTTTTGCCCTGCGTGTCAAATCAACCGGAACTGGATTTAATTGAACGAAATAGAATCACCAATTTTGCAAGAAATTGTATTATTTTACGTCAACCTCTGGCTAGATGAATGTGCTTATTTTAATGAATAATATGTTTTAACCAGAACAACACTGATGAAGAGAGTAGCTTCCTGGGTGTGCTGTATTGTACCACCAACACCTCTCATTGTCATCATAATTGTTATCAATTATTTGTTGTTTTCTTATTCTAAGTACGATTTCAATTGTCTAAATTTAAAACATAGAAAGAGATGAATATACGTGTTTGTGAATTAAGATTATTGTTCTTATCTATCGGATACAACATAATATCCAATTTCTTTCAATTCCGTATCCAGTTTCAAAGTACTCGATATAAAGAGAAATATAAAGGTATGTTTGTGAAGGATGGTTATTATAATTACCATTTCCTTCGTTCCTTATGTTTATCTTATATTTTCAGTTTCTTGAATATATCCCGTTTCTAAAACTGTATCTAGTTTCAATTTTCTCGATGTAAGGAAAAACAAAACCGAGATTTTTAAAAAAGAAAAAAAGATGTGTTTGTGAATATTTCCAGAAAAGGTTATCGTTAGCTGCGGGGGAGAGTAGCGGGCAAATGAGAGCATTGTCTTTCACATTACTGTATATACCATCCCACCATGGAGGATTAGAAGTCTCCAGCGGGCTTGAAATAGATAGGTGTTTGAATGATTGCAACGATTCGGTTGCAAAACGCATTAAACACCACTTTGGACCATTTCAATGTATACATGAAGGCAGTGGCGTAGACAGGTTCTTACACCTGGGGGGATGATTTGCCGTTCACCGGACCAAGACCAATTTGTTCGCGGCCGAGACCACCTGCCGCGAAATATTTCGAGACCAATACAATTGCTTGAAAGTCCTCTCAGTGGCTCAGTGGGGGAGGGGGGGGGGGGGGGGGGGGTTGGATGTTAAGATGGTCGTGAACAGGCGGGCCGGAAGCAGTTTTGGATTGGGGGGGGGGGGCAAAACCTATGGGGGCTCACGATTTTGTCTGTGTAGGGGCTCATGCCCAACCACACTCACAGTGCTGCCAACTTTGAGCCAGATGTGAGAGTGAGACATTGCAAGGAGCGAAGCGACCAAGCCCGAGGTTGCGAAGTGACTGAGCGGGGGGAGGGTGTGGGAGGGGGTGTCCCCCCTCCCAAGGTAGGGAGCTTTTGCATTTTTGGACTTGAAATTGTGCAATCTGGTGCTTACCTAGATAGGAAATTTGGGCTTAAAATTGACTGTATCTGGGAAAGCGTGTTATGAGTTGATCGACCAGAAATGTTAAATATATTTTCACGAAGAAAACAAATAATTGACACACTAATAAATATGCACCCCAACACAGGGAGCGAAATTACTGAGCGGGGAAGGGTGTGGGAGGGGGGTGTCCCCCTCCCACGGTAGCGAGATTTTGCATTTTTGGACTTGAAATTTTGCAATTTGGTGCTTACCTAGATAGGAAATTCGGGCTTTAAATTGACTGTATCTGGGAAAGCTTGTTATGATTTGATCGACCAGAAATTTTAAATATATTTTCACGAAGAAAACAAATAATTGACACACTAATGAATATGTATCCCAACACAAACACAAATATTGTATTTATATTTAGCGTCATACACAGTTCCAACTTCACCATATGCCACATTATGTATGATCTAACAACTCAGCCTATTGCCAATAATGAGTCCCGAGGGGCGAAGCAACAGAGGGCTGGGGCAGAGCCAAATAGCGAGGGTTTCGGAAGGGGTATCCCCCTCCCACGGAGAAGATTTTGCATTTATATAATATACTTGAAATGGTGGAATTTGGTGCACGTCACACAAGCAGCCAGAGCAATGCCAGCCTACACTGGAACTACGTGGCCCGGTATACAGAAAAAAAATACTCACCCCAGACCATACGCAAGTTACACAACAAACTGAGATAATCTGTTCGCGCGCGAAGCGCGCAGCGAAAATTGAAAGTGGATGTATAAATTACTTTGTTAACGTTATAATTAACAAGTCTGAGCTCATACAACTAATGTTTTCTTTCCCACTCGTATACAGATACACACAGATAAAAATATATCCTTCCCTAAAACCTGGGGGGGGGGGGATGATTGTATATGTCATCCCCCCCACCTTCTGAGGTAGGGGGGTCGCCATTATGTTATATGATACAAAACAATGCTTTTTAAATGAAACTTTACTTATTTCCTATTGCCAATTATGTTTCAATAACTTCTCTCGCAAATATCGCCAATAAAACTCTTCATTTGTACAACCGCATGACACTTTATATCTATGTCTTGCAATAAACATAATGCCAAGTGAGCTTTAAAGATGAATAACAGTTTTGGGAAAGTTACAGAAAACATTTATAATTGATCAATATTGTTGAATAAGTATCTAAAAAGGGCTTGTGTGGTAAAATCCGAACATAACAATGCGTTAAATGCAGAAGTATCGGAAGAAATCCAATACCCGCCCGTGAAATGTATAAATCCACCGCCCGTTCGCGCCGCTAGCGCTGGACTGGTCAGAGATATCGACAAGCTGGGGACAAGCCCGTATAGCGAACGCACGACGTGGTCAAATTGCACGTAGCGTATGCGCGATTCCGCGTTGACGATATCTAACCGCAACAGATCAATTTATAATTTTGCAAATATATCGATTAGTAGGCGGTTTCTTGGCCAAATTTGTATAATCCCATATTAGTAAAACTATATTCTTTCACATGGTTGGTATTAAGAGCGTACATTTCATGTTTAGGGGGTGGGGCGTTTCCCACTACTGTCATTCACCTTTAATAAGAAATTATTGAAGAGATTTATGAACAAATCCTCAAATCCTCGTTATGGCCCCCGCATAGCTTTAACCCATTTAATGCCATATCTAACATTGCAATACACATAATGCCAATGTAGCTACAATACATCTAATATTTAAGGGGTTTATGGAAAAAATATCCTAAAATGTACACAAATTAAAACAAAAAGATACAAAAATGTAAGAATTTCTTGTTGCCACTAAACACTTTATTTGTAAACACCTTGCAATAAACATGTTTAGTCAATTAAAATACATCCAAGGTTTATGGAAAAAAGATATTCTCAGAGTTACACAAATAAAAACAAACAAAAATACAAATATGCACATAAAGCACTTTTCCACTAAACTCTGTATTTGTCTACCCGCGTGATCTAACTCGTTCAACCCCATTGACACTTATCTATACCTTACAATGAATACAATGCCATTTGAGCTACAATATATTGGTATTGAAGGGGTTTATGGAGAGATATGCTCCTCGCGGTGTCAAGCTACCTCTTCCCATAACTCCCAAGATGTTTCGCGCTCTTTTAACTGATGTTTACAAAAATGCTATTTAAGAAGACGAACACTGTTTGTTATTGTACTTTGCTTCGCTTATCTGATATTTAGTCATTTGGGGATATTACAATTTATGTAATGCCTATATCAAATTTTCAATTTATATTCTTAAAAACTCCGCAAGGATGTTGTGCGCTCTTTTTGTCATTGAAAATGTGTAAAATTTATGACAAGGACACTGCTTGATAATTATGGTATAGTGTTTCCATGTTCGCTTTCATATAAGCTGTTCGGGATATTATCATTTCGTAAGGCATACAAGACTTATAGTGTTCATAATTTTCTTTTTCTATCTAAAAAACTCCCCCGGATATTTTGCGTTTGTTGTTGTTGTAATTTGAGATGGTTGAAATGTAAGATTGTGGGCAGTGCTTTTAATTGTTTGTTTGTTTTAAGATTGAATCTATGCAAATAGTTTATGTTCTTTCGGAATTAAAACAAAAAGGTGTATAATTAGACGGTTGTGAACAATATTTGTTAGATAACTTTTTTCGACTGATATTTAAGCCGTTTTGGATTATTATCATTTTATAAGACCTATTTCATATTTCCATTTTCCATTATGTTCCAAACTCTCACCCACGATATTTGCGTTGTATTGTTTGTTGATAATTGAAAAGGGATGAGCTTTAAAGGGAGCTAGTAACATTATCCAAATCCACCAAAATGAATATGTGATCTAGTGGTTCTCTCATACCGTGTTGTTTCCTTATTACCAATAAAAGCATGGAACAGGTTTTTTTTTTCCCTTTCGTTAAAAAGATATGTACAATTGAAGTTTTCCGATTTTTAAACTATCCACTGAATAGTCATAACGTGTACAAAGTCAGTGCAATGAGTTAGCGAATATCACTTTGCATTTTCGCTCATTACTCTCCCATACCGTATAACATCCATTTTACATGAAATTTACACACAATACTTATAGTTGAGATATCAGATCACAACAATATACATTATATAAATAATTCGTCCCTTTTTGCACGTATCAACAAAGTTACTACATCACTTTAAGTGAACACTGTTTTGTATTCTGTTTTGTTTCGATTTTCTGATGTTGAAGCAACTGAGATATTGATTTCGGAGTATCATTGTCTCAATTGACGTAGTTTATAATCATTCTAAGAGTAAAACTACCTCGAAAAAACAATGTTAATAAATACATAGAGTAAAAATTCAAGTGTGAGTAAGGTTTAATGAATCTAAAACACGCAAACAATTAAAACACGTACACAACATTACACTCAAACACATTCATGGACTTATTTGGACAATATCACAAACACTCGATCGAAAAAGACTGAAAGGGCAAGTCAAATAAAAGAGAAGAACGAGCAGGAAATAAAGTCAAACAGGAAAATCTGTCTGCTTCTTCTGAAAACTGTTGAAAGCATTCTTTTAACCATTCCTTTATACTTTTTTAACAATCATTTCCCCTCGTTTTTCACAATTGAACATAAGTACAGTCATGCATCATGTGTATTGTGACAAGGTCTTTCCTGCGTCGTTCCGTTTTAGCTGTGGAAGTGTCGTGTTTTTGTACTGTGTAGAATAGGCTATGTAAAATGGATTGGTTTTCTCTAAATCGACTTAGAATTGTCCAATTTCATCAGGAAATCGCTCCAGGGAAATTGATGTTCGAGATAACCGATAACAATGGGTTTTTTTCTCCTCGTGCCTAGTCTTGTGAGCAGCCCCATGTGAATTACTTTACTCGTTTTATTGGTTCGAGTATGTTACAAATTACAACAGACTGTATACAAACAAACATACATACCGACATTTACACAAACCGGATAAATCCATCCTTCATTATAAATATAACCAAACAATATAAATAACAACATACGCTATTATTAAGATTTATTGATTATGTTCACTCAAAGCATCGTGTACAGTTATTATGGGAATTGCGGAAAGGTCTCAGTGACCCATGAAATATATGATGTCGCTTCACTCTAGTCGCCTCGCCATAGTTTGTATTTGTATACAGACAACTCATTTTCTAAACATCCAGTGATTTTGCAGTAGTAGTAGTAAAGAGAAGATGGGAGAGTGGGTATAGAGAAAGAGTAAAATAGAGCAGAGAGAGGAAAGAAGAGAGAGTTAATCCGTTAGTTTGATCACTTTCTATTAAATGCGGGTGATTTATTCACTGTGACCTTTAATAAGAGAAGTAAATATTCAAATAAACAATCGATGGCGTTTGTATAATTGATTTAGTTATTCTCTACTATAAAAGATGACCACGAATGAAGTCCGCCGTGTTTCTGGTAGACCTAAAGATGTGAATTATCTACAAGAAGGCAAAGAAGGACATTCGGTTGGAGAAAAAAGACTGATGCTATATTACTTTTTGTATTTCTGAGATTATTGTGATTACAATTTTAAAAACTAGCAGAAACAAAATGTAGCTCTCTTGTATATTCGTAAGGTCACACATAATTATTTAATATCTTAAATTGTTGCATGACGCATATGGAAGGCTCCGAGTTACAAGAAGGTACGCATAACTCAATTTAGCCAAACATGGATGTAACGCCCTTCTTATTCTCACTCTCACCCGACGTAAGAAGAGAGACGATGAAGCATTGGGGGTGGAACAATCACTATCACTTTTGTTTACACCTGGGTGATTTATGCGCAATAACCCGAGAGAAGAAATGAATACTCAAATAAACAATCTCTAAACATCGCCATGTTGATTGGTTTCTTCTGTAACTCACAAAGGCGGAAAAAGAAACAACCAATCAATATATTCTTGGAAAACAGGGAGACGGGAAATGAGGATAAAAGGTAATAAGATATAAACCTGTATTTCCCCGACTTAAATAAACACCAAGTGCGTATTAAGAAAGTGAGAAAATACATGTTTGATTTGAAAGGTCGGGGTTAATTTGTGCCGTTACTCTTGGAGATTGTGTTCATATATATATACATATTTTACGACAGGTCATGATGTGTTTTGCTTTGCACTTACTAAATGTCCTGTGGAGCGAAGGGAAGCAACATTTCAGTTTAAGAAACAGAAAATGGGTGAGAACAATAAAGAATGATTTGAAAGTCTTAAATAGCGATATAAAGATTCAATGAAAATGTATATATTATTACGGGGTCATGTTAGAAAAGAAAATTACTAAAAGAGGTGAAAGTATAGACATTTGCTATTTAATTATGTAATAGAGTTGGATAGATGTGCGAAATGAAATGAAATGACATGATAGGAAAGGCAGATATTTAGGGGCATACTACCTATTGGTTGGCACATCTTACGTTTTTCTTTCTTTCTGTAAAAAAATGGCCCGTAATATTTTGAATTGTTTCTGGGGACGATAATATGGCAGTACATTTTGTATATTCTATCCATTATTTGGTTATTCACTCGAACTTCTGTATAGTGACCACCTAACGGAGCCCCTAAAAGTGACCACCATAATAGCTGAGACAGGTGACCTCTTTGTACAGGTTCCATAGCATTATATTTATCTGAAAGGGATCACTTTTAGCGGCCACTATTATTATTGGCAGTTTTCCAGCTTGGCTGTAATAGACAGGTGGCCGCTACGTGGCTAAGGCACATTTTGACCGCGAGACAAAGTTTTCCAAGCAATGGAAAGCCACACTTCCTGTTTGCCCCTTCAGACAAGCGTAAGTACATTAGTTGCCATGGTAACGGTTGAATATAGTTGAGCGGCTCTGCATTGCCGCTGCTATGGCCTAGTCCCACTGCACCGTTTCTCCTTCCGTTTCCTATCCGACCAACATGTGGCGAAACAGTCAGTATCTAGCAAATTTTGAAGTTCCATAACGTTTTGTTTCACACGAAACGGAGCCTGTTATAATCCATTCCGAACTTGGTCCGCATCATTTCGATTCATGCTAGTAGTACCTACCGGGTATCAAACGGATGGAGAAACTGTGCAGTGGGACGAGGCAATTACTTTGCGAGACAAAACTTATTATGACCCTTCATTTTCTTTTTTATTTCATTTTCCCTTGCCATAGTTTACCCTTTCGCTAGGTGTGTGGGTCTGTGTTTGAAGTGTGAGGGATCATACTAATTGTATCCAAGTCACCTGGCATTTCTTTTCTTCCAGGACAAACTGCCATTGCCAATTGTGATGATTAGAAAAATATGCATTTATTTGATGAGTGGAGTGACTCAGTTACAAGTACGTATAATATAGGACATTTTCAAGATATTAATAATTATATAAAATAGGTTAAAGACATGTGATGCTTCTCTGAAGTCAGTGTTTTATTTATTTTCGCATTTTTTTCGCTTGTATCTATTCAGTCCTCACATACCCAGTAATCGATTTGCCATAAAATGTTCACAGATTCATTGAAGTTAAGAAAACTACAATGTTGGAAATTATGCATCATAATAGAGAAAATAGGGGCTTATGAATATGTATTAACATTATATAGGCCTCGATGCATTAAAGATCAAATTGAACCAGCAATTAGAAAAACCATCTCAGGATAAAAACTAAAAATACAGGACTGTTTTAGTGACGTCACAAGACGGGCAGAACCAGTGTTAGCAGACGATGTGTCATTGCAAACGTACATGACATAAGTGCACTCATTTAGTTTTTTTTTTAAGGTTTATCATTACCATGTGTGCACATTTTGCTTATGACATTAATTTAACCAAAAAAATGTTACACAGGCCATGAAAATAATATTCATTCCCTCAGAAACAATTGCCTATGGCAGAGATACAAATTTCTATAAAATCAGTTTTAAATACTCCCCAAGTTGACGTCCCTGTCAAACTGAGCGTACATATAAAACACCGACGTATAGCAACATAATTCAGCTGTTCAATGAAAAGCCAATGAAAGATTGTTCAGAGTTCGGCATGCCTGTAAAGTATACACATTGGGACGGTCCCATTTAGTTACTTGTAGTGGCCATACCAACCAAATGCATGTTGACTTCTGTTTATCTGTAAAAGTGTACGTATCCAATACTAGTCTTGTAAACTTTTTCTCTGATGTACATGGCTTATAACTTATATAGTAAACATATATATTAGCCCCTAGCTGTCTAGTGATGTATATAATTTCAATTAGGGCTTCTAAAATGTATAATACATTTGGGTTAGATTCAACATAGGCTACGTTGCATCGACCGAACTCACTTGCATGATGCATCTCAAGTAATCTCTTTCATGTGCGGTTTACGGGTTTCCCCCTATACTATGTATGAAACCGAGATGAAACCAGCTTTTTTTTCTTCAAATGTTCTCTTTGTCATTGAACTATTTGTGATTTAATTTGAAGAAACAAACTCCCATGGATAATTTAAACTGTTTACCAAAAAATGGCAATGAGTTAAGCACTTTCCATTTTTGCTCATTAACATCACTCACTCAGTGGACATATCCGTTTATAGAAATACGTACACAATGCATTTACCATTCGTCAGTTTATGCATAATACACATTTACTAGATCCCATTAGGCGCAGCCCTGCATTGGATATGGTCATGGATCTACAGGGGCACGCCCCCCCCCCCCCCCCCCCTATCTATGCATATGGCACAAAGAAGAATTGGTAGGACGCCCTCTGTAGCTCAGAATATTCGTAGACGCAATTACCCAGGCCATTCAACAAAGAAAGCGGATTGAATACTTATAAATGCTTCTTGACGAAAAATCACATCAAATACCGAGGTTAGATTGACATTTTGAGGGCTATATCTTCGGAGACGTGCCCAGGGCACATCGTGATTTACGTGAATAAATTACTCCGCCATGTGATGCGGTCATGTCGAAGTACAGACTTGCTCATTTAATTACTTGGTGTGCATCCGCGTTATAAAATAGTCCCCTTAAACACCATCGACATCACGAAATAACTATTTCACGGTAAAACACAGGACGGGAATTATTTTTCCACTCGAACTTTTTGTAAGATTTTAGACTTTGTTCTGAGTGAAAATTGTACATGATACATTCACTATTTCAATTAACCACTACTCACCAGCTATTGGCAAAAGAAAAGTAGAGTCATAAGAGAGAGGAATCGAACCCATGACACCAAGTATCGAAGTCCACAGCGTGACCAATAGGCCATGTAAACTGCTGATGGTCAGTATGGTCTCATTGTTATCATATACGTACAGCCCACATCGGTGATTATGAATAATTCATTAGCGCACCTATACGACTTGGTAGCAGACTAAAAGAATCGACATATACTATATCCATAATTATGGCAATAGTGCATAGAACATCAGTTATGTTAGTAATAATTATGCCAAGTCGTCATGATCGGTTCATGTGTACTATATATATACCTACACTACAAGGGGTGTCTTTGACTAGCATCGGTAATATTCATGCAATCAAATTCGTGCATGGGCAGCCGGTGATTGGGGTGTTTATAAAGGGTGTAAATCGGGTGTAAATCGCGTGTGATTGGGATTTAATATATTTATTTGCATAATAACATCAGTTCTTTTAGTCGTGTACATGCCAATTCTTAACCCCCCCCCCCCCCCCGGGGGGGGGGGGGGTGGCGGTGGGGTATCATGCGTGACCAAGGACTTGCCAAAAGCACCCTAAACAAGTATTTGCGTGGTGCAAAAAATACACCTTAAAGGTAAAGACCAGTTTTGGAAACGCCCCCCTCTCAAAAAAATGAAATGGAAGCTCTTATTACCAATAATGTGAAATAATATTATTATACTAATATAGGATCATCCAAATTTTGCCAAGAAACTGCCTACTAATTTATATATTTGCAAAATTATATATCTGTCCCAATGGGACAGATATGTCGCCCATACGCTATGTGTATTACGACCAGCGGTTTTCTTCCGATATTTCTATATTTAATGATGCTGAGGTTCTGATTTTACCACACACGCCGTATTTCAATACATATTCAACAATAATGATCAATATAGATGTATTCGGCTACTTTCCCAAAACTGGTCTTGGGCTTTAACTAAGTATGCATGATAATCATTATCGCTTATTAAGTAATACATTTTTTTGTAAACCCCTAAGTAAGTTACAACTATTTTTGATACCCTAAGCAAGTAATCAATACTTTGTAAATCCCTAAGCAGGTTATGACTATTTTGATACCCTGACCAACTAATCAATTGTGTACACCCCTAAGCAAGTTATAACTATTTTTTTATAACCTAAGCACCTTAAAACGGTGACTAAAACTTGTTCTAGTATTGAATGAACCCTATAAGCAAATAAGCTGAATTTATGAGACCCTTGAAACGAGTAATTTATCAGCCTAAAAAGGATGCAACTTTTTCCTGATTTTTGGTGATTCTGAGACCCTATTCAAAATATGTATTTTACGTAACTTGCCTGATCGTAAAAAGCAGTAAAAACAACTATTATTTTTAAATTTTGACAATTCTGAAAAAGTGTTTTTATGACGCATCATAGCTTCTGTACTCTATTGAGTTCGACTATAATTATGAACATTCCTGTAATAATTGTGGACAAATGAACATTCCTGTAATAATTGTGGACAAATCAGCCCATCTATAATCTAAACACACATTCTAAAAACGGAAATAAAGGAACCGCGTGTATAATCAGTATTACGATGAGTATAAAGAGCGAGCTTTCGAGACAAATTAATAGTTGGAAAACACGTTTTTATCGATGAACGATGAAATGATTTTAACGAGTCGGTAAACATGTATACAGCTCTCGAAAATATAATGCGTGCCTTCTCTAACACGTCGCATCGTGTATATAAAGAGGTATACATGTTATTCTTTGCAATCTAATTAGAGTACTTTGGAATAAAATTAGAGTACATATAGAAGATGATCACAATTCGTTGGAACAGATACTCTGACCAAAGTGGTACCACAACATGTGGGTTTGTTTTGTCATCCCATATTTCTCATTCACCCTCTGTTTTCTCCGACTCTTTATGTAAGTTACATCTATTCAGATATTTTCGAGTACCGTTAACTCCACTCTCCTAGTACAATATGCATGGTTGGTGAACCAGGGATATGCATCTGACGCCCGTATACCTGAACCTAATCTGTTATATTCCTCATTTCTTGCGGTCTTGAATTTCGGCCCTCCCTCCTAATCTCACTATATGAATAACGGAGGCCAAATGCGAGGTCTAATGTCGATTACATAAAGAATAGAAAACGAAATATGAACACCATACGAATTTGCTGAAACAGATCAGACCATCTGAAAATAATATCCGATTTTGCTACCAAAGCGTGATTAAAAATAACAGATCTTATTTTATCTGTACCTGTGCATCCGTTCTTTTATTCCAACAAAGTACAATACATGAAAGAGATGACTGTAATAAACATAATATGCTGATATAGTTGAAGATGGAATGGTTAGCGGTAATGAATATAATAAGGGTTGACACATAGACGCCGGAAGTGGGGGGGGGGTGTGGGGGGGGGGGGGGGCAGGGGGGCAGCCCCCCCCCCCCCCCCCCCCCCCCCCCATCCAAACAACTGCTTCCGGCGCGCTGGGTTGACACAATAAAATGAACTGAACTAAATACCAAGGCAATAGTATACTTTATATAACAAACTAACTAAACAATGGTACACGTCAAAAATACCAGCCTATTATAAACAAAATAAACACACCATAACAAAACAAATAATACTTTATGAAAGCTTGCCAGGTGTAGTCTTCAACTCTTCATCGACAGGACTAATGATTTTGTTTTGTTTATGTCAAACTGTTTAATAAACTTGAAATTGCCATTGCCCAATCAACCTGAAAAGCATGTAACTGTACTTATATTAGTTTAATTAAATCAGTTTTCGACATCTTGGTACAACATCTTGGTAAAACACCACGGACTTATTTAATTTGAGTGGAACTCTTTTTTAATATGTCGGTAGTGCACGTCCAATAATCTTTCAAACGACTTGGTATACATGACTAAAGAACCGATGATCTATACACATTTGCATAGAGGATCGGTTCTTTTAGTCATCATGCCAAATCACCGGGCAACGCTATTTATGATATCGAATGCCCCCGCGGACCATATATGAGCTGAGCCCACTGAATTAGACAGGGCTTGGTCAGTACATAAATCAGATGCCATTGAGTTCGATATGGTGGCCCTGAAGGGACATCGTGAATCGTGAATTTGCATCACGATTCACGATAAGATTTGCAAATTCGTGAATTTGCAAACACGATTCACGATGAGATTTGCAAATTCGCATATTTTATTGTGAATTTTGTTTCACGATTTGCAAAATCGTATATTTTATTGTGAACTTTGTTGCAATATTCACGATCACATTTGCAAAATCGCACATTTTATCGTGAACTTTCTTCAAATATTTACGAGGAAATTTGCAAATCGCACATTTCCTCGTGAACTTTCTTCCATATTCCACGAGGAAATTTGCAAAATCGCACACTTTATCGTATACTTTATCGTGAATTTTTTTCTGATCATCTGGGTGGTACCCAAAGCTATAGAAATCGAAGATCTTGAAGATGCGTAGTGACTTTCCCACCATGATTTCTGTGAAAGTGGTAAGTTTTTACTTGAAACCATGAACTATTTTATTTAATCTCAGACAAGATAGGTACTATGTACCCGGTTTGTAATTAATAGTAGATATTGATCTATTTAACATCTATAAAATGGGTACTCTTAGACCCTGGATGCACTATGCACTGTCCCATACCTTAATTTCCATGTTGGAAGTTTGGAATTTTGTGATGGGGGTGCAATTGCAAATGGAACTTCTTAGCTCTTAATCCTTCAGTTCAGGGTTGCTTTCAGCTAGCCAGCTAGGAATGTGTCACTGTTGGTGTGTGGAGGAGGAGGGGGGGGGGGGGGGGGGGGGGGGGGTGGCACCCCTGGCCTATGGGGCAATATACCATAAGTGATTCTATGAAACTTTCACTCCTTATTCAGAATACAAAGTTATATTGATATTGCAGTGACGTTCTTAATCTTATATTTCACTTTCAGAAAGCTAACTGGTTGATGTTGATGGATCAAGTATCAGTATCATTTAAGTATCCAATCTCGGGCAATCTACAATGGGAATGACAACTAACTTCCTAAACACTATAGCTGAAAAATACATGACCAGAATTAGCAATCTTTTAATGTGACATTTATAATAAAATCTTTTTAAAATGTCATCTTTTTTACTTTCCTCCTAAGCGTGTTCCCTAGCAGTATTCTATTATCAAGCTCTGCACGTTTCATGAAATGTTTTATACATTATCAAGATGTTCTGTCTTCTTTGATTGAAATTTGTATTGTAATGGTTGCAATTTTTTTTAATAGTAATGTGTTGTTCATTTTCGTTCGTAATGTAGCATCGACAATCTTGCCCTAGTCGATGTTGGAGTCTCTTACGTAATCATCATCGCCTCAAGCCAAGGCTCAAGCAATTTTGCAACCATTACAATACAAATTTCAATCAAAGAAGACAGAACATCTTGATAATGTATAAAACATTTCATGAAACGTGCAGAGCTTGATAATAGAATACTGCTAGGGAAAAACGCTTAGGAGCAAAGTAAAAAAGATGACATTTTTAAAAAGATTTATTATAAATGTCACATTAAAAGATTGCTAATTCTGGTCATGTATTTTTTCAGCTATAGTGTATTAGTGTTTAGGAAGTTAGTTGTCATTCCCATTGTAGATTGCCCGAGATTGATACTTAAATGATACTGATACTTGATCCATCAACATCAACCAGTTAGCTTTTCTGAGAAGTGAAATATAAGATTAAGAAGTCAATCGTATACACGGCAATATCAATATAACTTTGTATTCTGAATAAGGAGTGAAAGTTTCATAGAATCACTTATGGTATATTGCCCCATAGCCAGGGGTGCCACCTCCCCCCCCCCCCCCCCCCCCCCCCCCCCCTCTCCTCCACACACACAGTGACACATTCCTAGCTGGGCCTGGCTGAAAGCAACCCTGAACTGAAGGATTAAGAGCTAAGATTTCCATTTGCCAATTGCACCCCCATCACAAAATTCCAAAATTCCAACATGGAAATTAAGGTATGGGACAGTGCATAGTGCATCCTGGGTCTAAGAGTCCCATTTTATAGATGTTAAATAGATTAATATCTACTATTAATTACAAACCGGGTACACAGTACCTATCTTGTCTGAGATTAAATACAAATAGTTCATGGTTTCAAGTAAAACTTACCACTTTCACAGAAATCATGGTGGGAAAGTCTCGCATCTTCAAGATCTTCGATGTCTAGCTTTGATACCACCCAGATGATCAGAAAAAAATTCACGATAAAGTATACGATTAAAGTGTGCGATTTTGCAAATTTCCTCGTAAATATTGGAAGAAAGTTCACAATAAAATGTGCGATTTTGCAAATGTGATCGTGAATATTGCAACAAAGGTTCACAATAAAATATACGATTTTTGCAAATCGTGAAACAAAATTCACAATAAAATATGCGAATTTGCAAATCTCATCGTGAATCGTGAATCCAAATTCACGAATTTTGCAATCTCATCGTGAATCGTGAATCCAAATTCACGATTCACGATGTCCCTTCAGGGCCACCATAGTTCGACTATTATTGTGAACATTCAAATTGTGGACAAACCAGCTTATAATCTAATTAACCCCTAAACACATATTCTGATAACAGAAATAAAGGACCCGCGTGTATAAGATCAGTATAAAGAGCGAGCTTTCGAGACAAAAGCTGCTCTCTCAGTGTATTATTAGTTGAAAAACACGTATTTATCGATGAACGATGAAATGATTTAAACGAGTCGATAAACTTACAACTCTCGAAAATATAATGCGTGCCTTCTCTTTGATTGCCTAGCACGTCGCATTGTGTATAAAGGTTAACATGTTAACATTT